>CM051267.1:52128581-52381081 GCA_027921565.1 Artemia sinica
AGATTCTAAAATCTGAAACAGTGAAGCATTTTTTGACTGATAGGCTGTTGTAGTTGAAATTTTCTGTTGTCAGTCTCTGGCTGGACAAGAAAGATATTTTCCTCAGTTCTCTAGTATGTCAGAGAATTAATTAAAAGCGAGAATTAAAGAAGATCTAACAAAAAATACTTGCTAACATCTAAGGTGGTATTTTACATCACTTTTGGCTGATATGCTGAATTGTACCCTAACAAACAATAGAAATGTGATTAAAGAACTAAAAAATGAAAAAAGGAACTCAGTATACTGGTTTTGCAATATAAATAAGTTAAACGGAAACGTGGAAGTTAAAAGGTGCATTTGACAAGGATAACTAATAGATAGAATTTTCTAGCGAAGAACTAAAGTGAAGGCTGATCTTTGAAGGTCACATATCTCCAAAGTGTCCTTTAGGTAAGTGACATCAAAGTTTACTTTCTTATACAGTGTTTTATGACGTTGTAATTCTAAGCTTCAAAAAGATGTAATTCTTAAACTTAGTTATGAGAACAAAATGTTTCATAGCATTCAAAATATAAACAAGAACAACCAAGTCAAAGATAAAAATTAGACCAATTTGCTGCTGTGCTAAAGGCCTGTGCTAAAAGACTATAAACAGCCACATTTTAAGAAATTTAAAAATAAATTTATTTTTAATTATTGTCTCGATTTATCAGTAGTGTTACCGAACCAATCGTGCTCAAAACCCTCCTCAGAGCCATACAGTGGTGTTTTCTTTGTGGATGGTCAAGTTTTCACCACAGTAGAGTGCAGACGGTCTGGTATCATAATGGTATCCTTTTCTAGTTTCGCTTAAACCTTATTCCAATAGGCAATGGAAAGAACTCCCCCTAAAAAAAGTCCCCCCGGATCCCACCCCAAATACTAATGAAATTTATCCATTTTTGCCCCATCCTGGCTGGTCAAGCTCTCTTTCACAAAGCTCACATGAAAGCTCAAATTCTGAGAATAGGACAATGATCAGTGTTGGAGCTAATGTCACCATAGATGATAATGGATTTCAAGAGGTCCTTTCTAGGAGTTCAAAAAAGGAAAAAAAAACGTCCGCATTCAAAAGTATTTCCCCTCCTCCTGTCCAAGTTTCTCCTTCCCAAAACTTAGGCATTTACCTCAAAATTACTCCTAATACCCCTTTGAAATAAGAAAGATTACTACAATAAGGGTTGCAATTTTCAAAATGTTAAAATCAATGTTTTCTCTTAACATTCACCGTGATGAATCTAGTACATAGTAGATCTTTCTTATTTACACTGAAGGAAAAAATTAATATCCAAGAAAAGTTATTCCTATTTGGGCAAATCAAACCGCACAAGGAATACAAGCCAAAGCCTATCCAGTGTCAGAAATGTCTGAAACTGGGATACACAACAAATAAATGCAATGAATTTCTCCTAGCCTGTAGTAATTGTAAAGGGTCCCATCCAAAAGAGTTGACAACTTGCAACAACACTCAGCCTACATGTATCAATTGTAAAGGCCCACATGAATCCACCAACAAATCACAATGCCCTGCACATAAGAAAAGAGCACTAACACTCCAAATAGCAACAGAGAAGGCCATTCCATACCCTTTTGCAGCTATGGAAGCAAATGCTGCCCAATCACACCAAAAAAAAAAACCATATTGAAATCAAATAAAACTCCAAGTCAAAAACTCCCAATAAATCAAGTACTCCTTACAAAACACCATCCATTAAGCCCCCTAGTTCACATCTCTATCAGAAAGAATCACCAAGCCAACAAGCCTCCTTGCCTAGTGAGATGAGGACCCCCTCCCAACAAGAAACAAACCAGAAACACTACCAGGAATTAATCCCTTAACTGACAAACTGGATGCACACCCAAACATGCAAACCCCAAATATATGCTTATTCATTCTAAACTGCAATGCAGTTCAGGCCATGAATATATAACAACAACAGAAAACAAGATCATTGCTGAATTGGCAAAAAACTACATCCCTAATCATATGCTCATTCAAGCAAAAAAAGATCTTGCCTTACTATTAAGAAAGCTGAACATTGATACACAGTCATATGAAAAATAAATCAACAACACAACACATATCAATACTCCAGTGGAGCGTAAGATCACTTACAGAAAATAAGTTAAATGAATTAATATCTTTTATGAATAATAATTCCATCAATATTGCTTGCCTCCAGGAAACTCATTTAACCCAAAATCAACAAATAAAGTCTCTGGGATACATTATCCTGAGAAAGGATAGATCATCAGAGAGAAAAGGAGGTGGAATAGCTTTAATAGTTAAAATAATATAAAATTCTGTGGCATCAACTTTCCAGATTTTGTAAATGATTTTGATGCAATTGGTATCAGTGTTTGGCTGAATAATACAAAAACTTACATATTAAGCTTTTATATCCCTAATGGCCAAACTACAGATGCCGTGGATTTCTTCAGCTATATAAATAATTCTAATATGTTGAAAAATATCATTATTTGTGGAGACTTTAATGCCCACAGCCTTTTGTGGGGGAATAAACCAGCAAATAAAGCTGGTAAGTTCCTTGAACTAGGATTTCGAATAATAATGAACTAGCTGTTGCAAACCCTCCAAACCTGAATACATATTTCAACCCCAAAAATGGCAGTTTCTGTACAATTGACCTACAAATTGTGTCTTTAAATATTTTTGAATAAAATTTATATAAATAAAATTGATAATCTATAAACTGACCACTTTGCCATAGTTTGCTCCCTAAACGAACCTGCTGAAACCCTATCACATACCTCCAAATATATCATTACTAAAGCAAATTGGCCTATATTCCAAAATAAGCTAAATGATGAGATTACAAGCTTCACCCACAATTCATGCATTTCAAACGCAACAGCTGATACACATGCTGAAGTTTTGGCATCTTTACTAATAAATACAGCTAATCATGCTATCCCCAGGACAACACCCAGGAAAAACTTCCCTAAACACTATTCCCAAAGCATGGTGGACAAATGAGTGCCAAAATAAATGGAAAAACAAAAAAGGCAGCTAGGAGAACATTCTTTAAAAAACACCATCACTACTACATATTTAAAAAAAATTACAAGCAGAATCTAATCTAAAAAGGACCATAATAACTGCTAAATATAACTACTGGAATAATTTTTGCAAATAATCTCTCCAGAGAAACACATGAGCCAATTATACATAAAGTCATAAGCCACATCTGTGGGAAAAATACTTCCCCCAACCCACTCCCGCATGAGCTTATACATAATAATACCCATTATGACAATGATACTGAAAAAGCTAAGCTATTGGCCACTCTTTTTGTTAATAAGCTAACATCAAATAATTGTAGCAAAATGCCCCCCAATTCCTATGAACCCAAAATACCAACCTCGCCCAAGATCCGAGCATATAACCAGTCCATTTTCAATCCAGGAAATGAATAATGCAATACATCATACTAGGACCAAGACTAGCGGCAGTTATGACAATATACACCCTACATGGATAAAGAATCTCACCCCTCCATACAAACAGGAACTTCTAAATTGTTATAATCATGCTTGAGCTTCATCTAGATTCCCCAATATCTGGAAATGTTCGTCCCTCCTACCAATCCTAAAGATAAATAAACCCCAAAATAACCCTGAGTCTTGTTGGCCGTAATGATTACTCCTGTGATGGGGAAAATAATGGACAAAATGATTTAGTACCTACTCCTCTGGTTTGTTGAAAAAAATAATATGATCCCTCACACTCAAACTGGATTCAGGAAACACCATTCCTCAACAGATGCTTTCATATTGTTAACAACTGCAATAAATGAATCATTCTCAAAAAATAATGTCCTAGTTGCAGCTTTCCTAGATTTAGAAGGGGCATATGACAATGTGAACCACCAAATCCTTTTAATTAAACTTTCAAACCTTGGACTACCCCCCAAGCTAGTATCTTTTACAAAATCTTTCATAGAATTGCGAAGTTTCATTGTTTGTGTCGGTTCAGCCTCTTCACCACAAAAGACAATAACCAAAGGCCTTCCTCAGGGAGCAGTCCTCAACTGCCTCCTCTTTGCCCTATATCTCTGGGACATGAACCTCCCCCACACGAATCTACAATATGCTGATGATCTGGTACTATGGTCATCTGGCAACACCTTTGAGATTGCACAGTCAAAGCTGCAAAAGTCACTTTTCCAATTTGAAAAACTCTCTCAACATTCAGATTTACCCATTGCACCTACCAAGTCAAAAAAAATCCAATTTCACCGAAAGCGAAATCATGTTAACGCAAGATTAACTCTAAATGGAACAACTATTCCAGAAGATAACCATATCAATTACCTAGGTCTCATGCTTGACCAAAAAAACTCAATTTCCATCTCCACATTTCAAACACAATAAAAAAATGCTATAGAAAAACAATTATACTAAAAACACTTCTTTCCACACCCTGGGGTGCAAGGAGAAAACCTTTCTCCAGTTTTATCAATCAAATATAAGACCCGTATTGACTATGGGCTCATCGTTTATGGTGCATATGCAAAGACCCAGATGTAAAAAATTGAAACAATACGAAATGATATAATACGTCTCATATTTGGTCTTAGGAAACCCACAAGCACCTGGTTTCTGCTTATGGAGAGTGGATTAACAACAATAAGGGAGAGACGTATCTTTCTCTTGATAAAGCATCTTACAAAAATTGAATCAAATAGCTCACACACCCTACATAATTGGTTAAGAAATTCAGCCATGTATAGAGGCATTGCAGATGAGTATGCCAATATTCAGAAGAAGTTTCCTGTACCCGCAAAGTCTATTGCACCTACTTTCCCCCAATCCTCTCCATGGAATTGGTCAATCCCCATGATAAATACTGATTTCTCAAAGTGGACTAAAGATTTAACCCCCATAGCTTTTGTCCAGAAAAAATTTGCTGAACTTAATACAATTACTTATAAAACCATTTCCAAATCTTTGTTGATGGGTCCAAAATGAATGAGAAGGTAGCAAGTGGTGCCTTCCTTCCTGACCTGAAAATTGCAATGGGTGAGTGATTGTATAATAATGCATCTATAATGTCTGCAGAGTTAAATGCCCTAATCATGGCATTAGATTACCTTATGGAAAATAAACCCTTGATTGCTAATTCAAATAATATTATAGAATATCCGACTCTTTATCAAGTCTTGAGTTGCTGGCCTCAGCTCCTCAGTATAAGTCGATCTCAGCCTTCATAAACATATATTTATCACAAAAGTTTTACCCATACTGCATTACGGAGCAGAAATTTGGGGCTACCAGACTGCCCAAGGATTAGAAACTCTACAACTACAATATTACAAGCATGAATATGGGCTACATAAAACAACTTACTCTCTAGTATTGAAAGGTGACCTAGGCATCTACAGTTTAAAAATACGAAGAAAGATACAGATGATCAAGTTTTGGCTCAAAATCCTGAATTTACCCAAGGAAAGACTTATTTCTGCTGCTTATAAGGATCTTCTCACCTAAAAAAGTAAAACCACTTAGACAGCACAGATCAGAAAAATACTACAGGAAACAGGCTTTTCAAACGCATGGAGTGGAGGACAGGGACCACTGGACCAAGACAACTTCATAAAGGAATTCCAAGTAAGATTGCACGACCAGGAAATTCAACTTTGGTGGACAGCTTTAGATAAGTCGACTAGTCTTACTTTGTATAGAGATATAAAGCGGATTTATGAACAGGAGACATATTTGAAGCTGAGATTACCTAGTAAGTATATGAAAACATGGATTCAGCTTCGAGCCAATTGTCTACCAATACAAGGAAAAGAAGTTTGGAAAAATAGAGAAGGTCCGGAAACGCAGCGTACTTGTCTAAAATGTGGTGAGAATGATTTTGGGCTGGGTCATTTCCTCCTGCAATGCCGGCGGCTTTCTCATATAAGGGGGGAGGTTTTGAAAGAGGGTAATGATTGGCTACTTCGGGGGATTTTGAGTTCGGATTCACCACAAACGGTAGTAGGTGTGGTGAATTTTGCATTGAAGGGTATGAGTGTTGATTAAGAGGATAGTGATTTTAGTTTGTATTCATTTTATTTATCCTTTTTCTTTTCTTTTTGTTTTGTATATGGCTGTAAAAAAGCTTTAATAATACATTATTATTATTATTTTTATTATTATTATTATTATTATTATAGTTTATTCTGACTCTCTATCAAGCCTTAAGTTGCTGTCTTCAGCTCCTCAGTATAAGCTGGATATTGACACTTATCATTGTCTTAGTAATATAGATAATCTTTCTTCAAGTGGAATAAGAACTTATCTTCAGTATATTCTTAGCCACTCTGGTATAAGTGGTAATCATCAGGTTGATGAAATAGCAAAAAAAATGGTATAAATATTGACCGGCCAAGTGGGAAACCAATCCCCATTAGAGATATTTACCGATGGAGACTATCAGATATTATGTTTAATAAGAAAAATCCTACTCTTTCCCCCCTTCCCAATAAGTATTTTTCAAAAATTTATCATAGAATTCGTTCTGGAACAAATGGACTAAACTTTCTTGCATTTTCGTATCAGTTTCTAATTCAAGTGGTTCAGTTCCCCTGTCCCTTCTTTTGCAGGTATTGTATTATGAATAATGAAACATTTGACCACTGCCTATTTGAATGTAATATGCTGACGTCTGCACAGCATACTTTGCATTGTAAAATGTTAAAGTGCTTCAAACACCACAAAATCTCACTATCAACCACGAGCCTAGCCAACTATACCTGCACACAGAGCACACAAATCGATATCTATCATCTTATATTTGAACTCCTTGAGTCGAAAGATCTACTGAAAGTTATCTGAGAATATCTAATAAATAAGAGACAACCAAGCCAGTAGCTCTGTAGCCCACAGTGTGAAGCAAAAGGAAAAGGGCTAAATAGTATCAACTGAAAAGCCCAACTGCTGTGAAATAGAAGAAGAAGAAAGGAAGACCGGTCGTTATTAATTCAATTATCTATAAAATTGCAGGCCAAAGACAATAATCTGAGATTTATGTCATGAAACAGATACCAAAGACACACATATGAGACAAAATTGTTATTGGCAAGGTCCTTCAACAGTTCCGATTGCTATTTTATTTGTGTTTCCCTTTTAATGAACTTTGAATTAGTTTTGTACATTTTTTAATCAAATGTTATATTTATCTTCGACTAGTATTCAAGATCATCTTCAAAGTTAAACAAAGTTAAACAGCAAACCCCCTCTATATCGTCCAAAATTTCTTCAAGAGTTTTATCTTAGTTTTCATTGGATGGTTTTTTGATGTCATACATATCAATGGTAAATTTCTTCAGCATAGAGGGTGTAGAATCAAAGTCCCTGAAGCACTTTCCCTGGCAGTTTTAGCCAAAGTCGGATAGTCAGAATAAAGTTAAGCATTTTTAGCTGCACCCTGTTTCGAATTTTGTACTTGACAAGATTCATAACAGAAAACACTCTCTCGACGAAGCCGTTGCTGACGGGTGAGCTTAAGACAGAAAAAGATGATTGAGCTATGTCAACAAAGGTCAGCTTTTTCCACTCTTTTCTGTATTTTTTATAGAAATTTGACCACTTTCCCATATCTGGTTTTTCAAGCATAGGATAATGCAAGCTTTGATAATTTAAAATTTAGGTCGTCATGGAGCCTAGAATGCGATATGAGAATCCCTACGGGGCTCTAAAAATTCCATCTGTCTTCATTGACATATTCCTGAATGTTTCAGCAGAAATTATCAGTAAACACTAGACTTTAGTATTTGAGTTCTGTCATTATTATTGTGTAGGCAAAATGCGCCCACTTTTTACCGAATTTTTTACATGCGCCAAATCGGCGTAATTTGAAAAATATAATGCGCAATCGACTCAAAAAAGCGTCCAAATGGCACTAATGCCCACCACGTGGCAACACAGTGTCAAATTATGAAGAAACTGTGGGATTCTAAAGTCCCTATTAGTGGATCCAAAATGGGGATAGTTTTAATGACAACAAAAAAAAGTCAATGTCGACCTGAAAACTATTACATAGTACCATTTAAAAAAAAAAATCTCAATTCCAGAATTTGTACGAGGGTATACGGACTATCATAGTCCGTTTACAACTTTGACTTTAAATGATATCTTCAAATGGTAAATAATCCTTCTCTGTCTTTTGAAAAAAGTACTGGAAATAAAAATAAATTCCTTACAGTAATTTTCTTACTAAAAAGGCAACAGTCGTTTCTAGGGTCAGTGGTGGAAAGGAAAAAAAAATAATTACAGCACCCCCTTCTCGACTCAAATAACAAAAAAAAAACGAATCAAAGTGAAAAATTGAATCAAAGTAGGCAATTCCTTAACCCCGGCTCCACCCCCAAAGCGACGGCGCAACCTCACATTAAGCTGCCTCAACTACGACATGAAACGTCTCTTCCTAGCAGTTTAAGGCTTGTTTGCAGGGCAGTGCAAGTACGGCTCTTTCTACTGACTCTCGTTCTCTTCTACAATGTAAAAATATTAATAAAACTCACTTTTCATTATCAACTTCGTGATTTGGAGCATCAACTTATAAATTTGCTTTTCAGCATTAGGCGATAATTGTAAACTAATGGTAGAATTGAATATTTATGGCATCTCTAGTCTTCTAAGACCTATCTTAATCTATGTGCATTCCGTTTGTCAAAAGGGCATACGTGCAACACATAGGATAAGCTAACAGTGTTTAATTAAAACTTTCAGGGGATGTTGAACCAAACCAAAATATACTCTGTACATTAATCTTTTTAAAATAGTTTATGCAGTATTTGAAATATTTTGGAAATCGTTAAATGTTTTACGTTGAAACTTTCAGATAATTGCGAGGTTAATGTTTCTTTCGATTAAAAGACACATTGTGCATCCCAGATGTCAAAAGGACGTGTCCGAAATACTTTAGGAACGACTAGTGGTATTTTGCAGAAAATTTCAGGGAACGTTGAAGAGGGTGTTTTATGGCTAGAGGAGGGGGAAGGAGGGAAAAACTAAATTAAAAATCGGAATAATTTTGTTTGTTTTAAATTTGACTTGAATATACAATTTAATACAATTTGTACTTAAATGAAAAAATTCAAATGAATTTACTGGAAAAAATGTGCATTGTCAGCTTAATATGCATATGCTGATATTTATTTCTTAAAATCATAATTAATTTTTGATTTCTTAAAGTTATAAAAGTGAAAACATTTTAAATAATTTTTTTTTTGTAAAGTACAAATTATATTCTAGCTTTTAAAAAGCATGGGGTTTAGAGCCCTACTCATATTAATTTCTACTCGTTTTGAGTTTGACTCTGTAATTTATTTTAATTAATTAAAAAAAAAACTTTCCGAAAAATAAGTTTTTAAAAGAAAAGCAAAGGCAATTTTAAACTTAAGCTCAGCAGATACAAATACCTGTAAATATTCAAACTAAAAACGACCAGAAATTACTATTATAGAATAAATGAAACCCAAAACGAACAGAAACTAAATAAACAATCATAGCAAAAAAAACATACAAGCAATAATATAAATGAATAAATAGATCTTAAAGCGAGTAATGCTTAGATTGAATATGAAAATCAAGCTTAAAACTACAAAATAATATTTTGCTATTAAAGCATAAATGAAACTTAAAACGAACAGAAATTAAATAAACAATCAATGCAAACAAACATACAATAGATTTTAATGTAAATGAATAAATAAACCTTAAAACGAGTGAAACTTAAATTGAATATGCAAATCAAGCTTGAAACGAACAAAAATCACTACAAACAAGAGTTTGGGTATTGCATAGTTTCACTACAAACAAGAGTTTGGATACTGCCCCCTTCCTTAACTGTAAATAAAAACCAAAAGCCTACTACGTCATTGGCGCTTCACTGAAAACGAATTATATTACAAATATTTTCTTTTACAGTTCTTACAGCATTTGAAATAAAAATAAATTTAGAGTAAAATAAATTCTTGAACTGATGGATCTTTCAACAACTAATATCATTATATATCAAATATTCAGTTGATGTTGTTTATACTTTCCAAGACTGTTCAAGACGCATATAGTTTTTAGTAAGGTGCCAATGACGCACTAGAATTTAGGCATTTACAGTGAGAGAAGGAGGCGATACCCGAACTCTTGTTTGTACTGATTTTTGTTCGTTTCAAGCTTGATTTGCATATTCAATTTAAGTTTCACTCGTTTTAAGATTTATTTATTGATTTAAATTATATCTCTTGTATGTTTTTTTACATTGATTGTTTATTTAATTTCTGATCGTTTTAAGTTTCATTTATACTTCAATAGCAAAATATTATTTTTTCGTTTTAAGCTTGATTTTCATATTCAATCTAAGCATTACGCGCTATCAGATCTATTTATTCATTTATTTTATTGCTTGTTGTATGTTTTTTCCTATGATTTGTTTATTTAATTTCTGTTCGTTTTGGGTTTCATTTATTCTTTAATATTAATTTCTGGTCGTTTGAATTTTAACAGGTAGGCTATTTGTATATGCTGAGCTTAAGTTTAAAATGGCCTTTACTTTTCTTTGAAAAACTTATTTTTCGGAAAGTTTTTTTTTATTAATTTTTGTTCGTTTTTGATTGCAAAAAGTTTCAAGCTTTTAAAAATTCCATATTTCAAAATCAAACGGAAAAAAAAATTAATCAAATCTTCATCTAAGTATCAAAACTGGTATCAAAGTAACCATATCAAATTGAAAAAAGATTGCCCCCTTTGAAATGAGCCCCCTTTGAAGTTTATCCGATGACCCCTTCTATATGAAGTGCATCTGGGGAAAAAAATGGAGTGGGGGGGTGGGGGGGGGGAGGCTAGCTGCCAAACGATCACTTTTTGCTCTTAAAAAGCGAATTACAACTTTCAATTTCCAATCAAATGACCCCTCTATGAAGTTTATACAAGCATCCCTTCCATAACAACCATATATACACCTAGGGCATAACTTACAACGCCTACCCTCGGGCCCTGGGGGGCTGTGTCGACACCGGAGTTTTTGTTATCTGAACTTTGAACTATTTTTAACAAAATGTCTATCTCAAAATTTTTATCTGATGCATTTAGGTTGTGGAGGGGGGGATCTAGCTGCCCTCCAATCTCTTTTTCTCTTAAAAAGTGAATGAGAACGTTAAATTTCCAATCAAACGAACCCTCTCTGAAGTTTATACGAGCATCCCTTCCATAAAAACGATATATGCCTCCAGAGCATTAATTACAACGCCTGCCTACGGACCCTGGGGATTTGTGTCGACAAAGAAGTTTTTCTTATCTGACCTTTGAACTATTTTTGATGAAATGGCTATTTTAAAATTTTATCGGATAGGCTTGGAGAAATAAGGGTGTGTGTTTTGGGGAAGGGGGCTAGTTACCCTCAGATATCTTTTGAACTCTTAAAAAGTGAACAAGAACTTTTAAATTTCCAATCAAATGAGCCTCATATGAAGTTTATACGATCATCCCTTTCATAAGAACTATACATGCCTTTAGGGTATAACTTAGAACGCCTTCTACCGGGCCCTGGGGAGTTGTATTGACACCGGAGTTTTTCTTATCCGACCTTTGAACTATTTATTTGTTTAACAAAATGTCTATCTTAAAATTTTCATCAGATGGGTTTGGGAAAAGAAGGCATGGGGGAAGGCTAGTTCCCCTCGGATCTCTTTTGACTCTTTAAAAAGTGAACAAGAACTTTTAATTTTCAATCAAATGGGCCCTCTCTGAAGTTTATACGAGCATCCCTTTCATGAGAACCATACACGCCCCCAGGACAACAACACTTACAACGCCCACCCTCTGGGCCCTAGGGGGGGGGGGTGTGTTGACACCGAAGTTTTTGTTATCTAATTTTTCGAACAATTTTTAAAAAACTGGTTATCTCAAAATTTGTAGCGGATGGGTTTGGGGAAAAAAGGGCGTGGGGGAGGGGACTAGTTGCCATTAAATCTCTTGACTCTTAAAAAGTGATGTAAAACTTTCAATTTCCAATCAAATGAGCCCCATATGAAGTTTATACGGTCATCCCTTTCATAAGAACCATACATGCCTTTAGGGTATAACTTAGAACGCCTTCTCCCGGGCCCTGGGGAGTTGTATTGACACCGGAGTTTTTTTTATCCGACCTTTGAACTATTTATTTGTTTAACAAAATGTCTATCTTAAAATTTTCATCAGATGGGTTTGGAAAAAGAAGGCATGGGGGAAGGCTAGTTCCCCTCGGATCTCTTTTGACTATTAAAAAGTGAACTCGAACTTTCAATTTCCGATCAAATGAGCCCTCTCTGAGGTTTATACGAGTATCCCTTTCATTAGAACCATATATGCCCCAGGACACAACTTACAACGCCTGCCCCCAGGCCCTGGGGGGTTGTGTTGACACCTGAGTTTTTTTTTTTATCTGATTTTTGAACAATTTTTAACTTAATGGCTGTCTAAAAAATTTTATTGATGCTTTCTGGAAAAAGGGACTTGGGGGGGGGGTAGGTTAGTTGCCCAACAGTCTCTTTTGACTCTCAAAAACTGAACTAGAACTTTCAATTTCCAATCAAATTAGCCCTCTCTAAAGTTTTTTTTACGAGCAGCCCTTCCATAAGAACCATATATTCCCCCAGGACATAACTTACAACGCTTCCTTCGGGCCCTGTGTCGACCCCAGAGTTTCCGTTACATGGTCTTTGAACTATTTTTAAAGAATGGCTATCTCAAAGTTCTTATCAGATTGGTTTGACAAAAAAGGGCGTGGAGGGGTGGGGGGCTAGGTGCCCTCCATTCTCTTTTGACTCTTAAAAAGTGAGCTAAAGCTTTCAATTTCCAATCAAATGAGTCCTCTATGAAGTTTATATGAGCATCCCTTCCATAAGAACCAAATATGCCCCCAGGGCATAACTTATAACGTCTACCCCCGGGCCCTAGGGGGATGTGTCGGCACCGAAGTTTTTGTTATATGATCTTTGAACTATTTTTAACAAAATGGCTATCTAAAAAAAATTCGGAAGCATTTGGGAAAAAAGGCAGGGGGGAGGCTGGTTACCCTCCGGTATCTTTTGACTCTTAAAAAGTGAAACTAGAACTTTCAATTTCCAATCAAAATGAGCCCTCTCTGAAGCTTGTACGAGGATTCCTTCCATAAGAACTATATATGCCCCCAGGGCATAGCTTATAACCCTTGCCCTGAAGACCTTGGGGGAATTGTCATGCTCAAAGATATAAATTTCCGAAACTTTCAACAACGTTGAACAAAATGGCTATCTCAAAATTTTGATTGGATGTGCTTGGGGAAATGGTGGGCATGGAAGGGATGTTAGTTGCCTTCCAATCACTTTCGAATATTTAAAAAGGGCACTAGCCATTTTTGTTTCCAATCGAATGAGCCCTTTTTTAAAGTTTCTATGACAACGCTTTCAATAAAAACCTTATATGGCCCCAAGGCATTAACTTAAAAAACTCTTGCCCTGAGAGCTGTGGGGGGTTGTCATCCTCAAAGACCTAATTTCCATAATTTTCAGCCACGCTGAACAAAATGGCTATCTCACAGTTTAGATTGGATGTGTTTGGGGAAAAGGTGGGCCTCAGAAGGGGGTTAGTTGCCCTCAAATCACTTTCGGCTATTAAAAAGGGCATTAGCCCTTTGAATTTCCAATCGAATGATCCCTTTTTGAAGTTTCTACGACAAAGCTTTCTATAAAAAGCTTATATGCCCCCAGTGCATAAATTACAACCCTTGGCCTGAGGGCTGTGGGAGAGTGTCCTCCTCAAAAACTTAATTGTATCTGGAAATCAACTACGTAGAACAACATGGCTATCTCAAAATTTTGATTGGATGTATTTGAGGAAATGGTGGGTTCGGAAGCGGTGTTCGTTGCCTTTCAATAACTTTTGACCCCTAAAAAGGGCACTAGAATTCTCGATATCCAGTCGAATTAGCCCTCTTTGAAGTTTTTACGAAGATCCCTTCCATATGAAGTGCCTCTGCGAAAAGAAAAAAAATAATAAAATAAATAATAATAAAACATTGGAGCCGTATGGCCTTTACTATCGGCAACGCTATAACGTTGCCTCTGATATCGGTTTGTTTTGGGTTTCATTTATTTATTGATGCTGATTTGTGGTAGTTGTATGCTTGGTAGATTATTTGATTCTACTGTTGTTCATTTTTGGTTTAATGGAGTTTTTTACTTATTTTGAAAAAACTTATTTAGTGGAAATTTTTTTTAAAATTAATTTCTGTTCATTTTATATTGACTTAGTCTTTTTCAGGGAGAAAGACTGAGCCTCTTCTAAAGAAAAAAACAACCATACCTTCTGTAAAAACCTTCAATACCCCCTGGTCATAACTTACAACCCCTGCCCCTGATCTCATGGGTTTGTTTCAACCTCAAAAGCCTTGTTATATGATATTTAAACTATTTTGAATAGAATGGCTATCTCAAAATTTCAATTAGATGCATTTCAGGACAATACAACATGTGGGGGATAGCTGCCCCCCGCGAACAATTTGACTCTTCAAAAGAGCACTAGAGCGTCTGATTACCAATCCAATGAGCCCCCTCCAAAGTTTATATGACCGCGCTTTCTATATAAAAAAACCTTATATGCCCTCAGGGCATAACTTACAACCCTTGCCCTAAGGGCTGGGGGATTTGTTATCCTCAAAGACATACTTACCAGACTTTTCTCACATGCTGAACAAAATTACTATCTTAAAATTTTGATTGGAAGTGTTTGGGGAAGTGATGGGCGTGTGGAGGGGGGGGGGGGGGCGGGAATTTGCCCTCTGATCCCTTTCGACTGATAAAAAACGGCACTAGTCCTCTCAATTTCCAATTGAATGAGCCCTTTTGAAGCTTCTAGGACAAAAATTTCAGTAAGAACCTTATATGATGCCCCAAGGGCATAACTACGATCCTTGTCCTGAGGGCAATAGGGGGAGAGTTGTCATCCGCAAAGACATAATTTCCAGACCTTTAAACTACGTTGAATAAAAATGGCCATATCAAAATGTTGATCGGAAATGTTTGGGGAAATGATGGGCGTGGGAGGTGATTCTTCCTCCGATTCATTTAGACTATTAAAAAGGGCAATACCCTTCTCAATTTTTAATTGAATGAACCGTTTTTGAAGTTCTTACGACAACGCTTTCGATAGAAACATTTTATGCCCCCAGGAAAAATTTACAACCTTAGCCCTGAGGGCTGTGGGAGGTGGGGGGGGGGGGGTCATACTCAAAACATTATTTTTGGACCCTTCAACTACGTTCAAAAAAATGGCTATATTAAAATATTGATCAGAAGTGTTTTTGGGGAAATTATGGGGGTGGGGGGAGGTTATTCATCCTCCGATCCCTTTTGACTATTAATAAGGTTAATAGCCCTCTCAATTCCCTTCTGAATGAGCCCTTTTTGAAGTTTTTACGACAATGTTTACTATAAAAACTTTATATGCCCCAGGGCATAACTTACAACCTTTGCCCTGGGGACTTTTGGGGTTTGTCATCCTCAAAGACATAATTTCCATACCTTTCAACTACGTTGAACAAAATGGCTGTATCAAAATTTTGATTGAATGTTTTCGAGGAAACGGTAAAAAAGGCACTAGCCCTTTTAATTTCTAATCGAATAAGCCCTAGTTGAAGTTTCTACGAGAATAAATTTCTACAAAAACCTTATATGTCTCCAGGGCATAACTTACAACCCTTGCCCTGATAGATTTTCATCCTCAAGGACCTAATTTCTAGAACTTTAAACTACATCGAAACCGAAGGGCTATCTCGAAATTTGATTGGATGTGTTTGGGGAAATGGTGGCGTGAGAGGGGGGCTAGTTGTCCTTCAGTTACTTTCAACCATTAAAAAGGGCACTAACCCAATCAATTTCCAATCAAATGAGTCCTTTTTGAAGTTTCTACAACAACGCTTTCTATAAAAACCTTACATCCCCCAAGGCATAAATTACAACCCTTATCCTGAGGGCATTGGGGAGGGGGGGTGTCATCCTTAAAGACTTAATTTCTAGAACCTTCAAATACGTTGAAATGAACGTCTACCTCAAAATTTCAATTGGATGTGTTTGGAGAAATTGTGGGTGTGAGAGGGGGGTTAGTTGCCCTCCAATCAATTTCTACTATTAAAAAGGGCACTATCCCTTTCAATTTCCAATCGAAAGAGCCCTTTTTGTTTCTACGACAGCGCTTTCTATAGAAACCTTATATGCCCCCAGGGCATAAACTACAACCCTTGCCCTGAGGGGTGTATGGGGTTTGTCATCCTCAAAGACATAATTTCCAGAACTTTTAAATATGTTGAACGAAATGGCTATCTTAAAATTATGATTGAATGAGTTTGGAGAAATGGTGGGCATGAGAGGGGGGGGATAGTTGCCCCCCAATCACTTTCTACTATTAAAAAGGGCACTAGTCCTTTCAATTTCCAATCGAACGAGCCCTTTTTGAACTTTCTACAACAACCCTCTTTTATGTAAAAACCTTACATACCCCCAGGGCATAACTTACAAACCTTTGCCCCGAGGGGTAAAGGGGGGGATGTATCTTCAAAGATCTAATTTCCAGAATTTTCAATTACGTTGAGCAAAATGTCTATCTCAAAATTTTTATTGGATGCGTTTAGGGAAATAGTGGGCACGAGAAAGGGGTTAGTTGCCTCCAATCACTTTTCGATTATGAAAAAGGGCATTATCCCTTTCAATTTCCAATTGAATCAGCCCCTTTTTGAAGTTTCTACGACAGCGCTTTCTATGAAAAAAACCTTATATGCCCCCAGGGCATAACTTACAACCCATGCCCTAAGGGGTGTGGGGAGTTTATCATCCCCAAAGACATAATTTCCAGAATTTTCAACTACGTTGAACAAAATGGCTATCTAAAAATTTTGATTGAATGTGTTTGGGGAAATAGTGGGCGTGAGAGGGGGATTAGTTGCCCTCCAATCACTTTCAACCATTGAAAAAGGCACTAGCCCTTTGTATTTCCAATCGAACGAGCCCTTTTCAAGTTTCTACGACAACACTCATTAAGAACCTTATATGCCCCCAGGGTAAAACTTACAACCTACAGTTGTAAGTTGCCGTGTTTTTACAGTGTAAAAACTTGCAGTTTCCTTCCAATCATATTCGATTATTAAAAAAGGGCACTAGCCTTTTGAGTTTCCAGTCAAATGGGCCCTTTTTAAAGTTTCTACGACGTTTTCTAAAAAAACCCTATATGCCCTTAGAGCATAAGTTACAACTCCTCCCCTGAGGGCTCTGAGGGGGTTATCATCCTCAAAGACCTAATTTCCAAATTTTTCAATTACGTTTAACAAAATGGCTATTTCGAAATTTTGATTACATGTGTTTGGGATAATGGTGGGCGTGAGAAGGGGGTTAGTTGCCCTCCAATCACTTTCAACTTTTACAAAGGGCACTAGCCATTTCAATTTCAAATCGAATGAGCCTTTTGGAAGTTTCCACGATAACACTTTCTATAAAAACATTAGATGCCTCCAGGGCGTAACTTACAACCCATGCCCTGTGGGCTCTGGGGGGGGGGGGGGTTGTCATCCTCAAAGACCTAATTTCCAGAACTTTCAACTATATGCTGAACAAAATGGCTATCTCAAAATTTTGATTGGATGTGTTTGGGGAAATGGAGGGCGTGAGAGGGGGGTTACTTGCCCTCCAATCACTTTTGACTATAAAAAAAAGATATTAGCTCTTTGTATTTCCAATCTAATGAGCCCTTTTTCAAGTTTCTACGACAACATTTTCAATATAGACCTTATTTTCCCCAAGGGCATAACTTACAACCATTGCCCTAAGGGCTTGGGGGGGGGGGGGTGTCCTCCTCAAAGACACAATTTCCAGATCTTACAACTTCGTAGACCAAAATGGGTATCTAAATTTTTTTTTACTTCATGTGTTTGGGGAAATCGTGGGCGTGGAAGAGGTGTTAATTGCCTTCCAATCACTTTCGACTATTAAATAGAGCACAAGCCCTTCTAATTTACACTCGAATGAGCCCTTTTCACAGTTTCTACGACAACTCCTTCGAAATGAAGTGCCTTGGTCTAAAGAAACCAAAAAAAATAATACCTTTTGCCAACATCTTTCTTTACTTAGGCAGCGCTATTGCTCTGCCAATGAAAGCAACGTTTACTTTGAAACTAATTGAAATTTATTGAAAACTGTATTGATCTTGAACAGTGTGCTTGTATATTTCAAAACAACGACAAAAATAAAACAAAAATCATTATAATAATCAAGATGACTCAAAATAAATAATGAACATAAATTGAATATTTAATACAAAATGTCATTAATTCCTAGAAACTCATCAATTCAAGATTTAATTAACTGTAATTTCTCATTTTCTATATTGTAAATATAAAAACAAAATATTTGAAACATAATTCATCAGAGGCAACGATATAGCGTTGCCTATAGTAACACCCAAAAGGCTTCAATGTTTTATCATTTATTTTTTTGTATTTTTTTTTCACTGAGGCACTTCATATGGAATAGATGGTCGTACAAATTTCGGGGGGGGGGGGGTTAATTCAATTGAAAATCAGAAATTCTAGTGCCTTGTTTAAAAATCAAGTGATAGGAAGGCAACTAGCCCACTCCACCATTTTTTGCCAAATGCTTCCAATAAAATTTTAAGACATTCATTTTGATAAATATTTTTCAAAGATCAAATAACAAAAACTCTGGGTCGACACAACCCCCCCCCCAGGGCCTGGGAGAAGGCGTTGTACGTTATGTCCTGGGGGCATATATGGTTCTTATGGAATGGATCTTCGTATAAACTTCAGAGAGGGCTCATTTAACTAGAAATTGAAAGTTCTAGTTCACTTTTTAAGAGTCAAGAGATCCTAGGGCAACCAGCTCCCCCCCCCTCACGCTCTTTTTTTCCTCAAATGCATTAGATAAAAATTTGAGATAGCCATTTTGTTTAAAATAGTTTAAAGGTCAGATAAACAAAACTCCGGTGTCGAAACACCCCCCAGGGCCCAGGGGCAGTTGTTGTAAGTTACTCCCTGTGGATATATATGGTTCTTATGGAAGGGATGCTCGTATAAACTTTATAGAGGGCTCATTTGATTGGAAATTGAAAGTTCTAGCTCACTCTTTAAGAGTCAAAAGTGATCGGAGGGCAGCTAACCCCCCATGCCCATTTTTATCCAAATGCATTAGATAAAAGTTTTGAGATAGCCTGTTTGTCAAAAACAGTCAAAACGTCAGATAACAAACTCCGTGGTCGACACAACCCCCTAGGGCCCGAGAACAGACGTTGGAAGTTATGCCCTGGGGCATTTATGGTTCTAATAAAAGTCATATTATTCATATTAACTTCAGAGGGCTCATTTGATTGGAAATTGAAAGTTCTAGTTAACTTTTTAAGAGTCAAAAGTAATCGGAGGGCAGCTAGCCCCCTCCCCGACGACATTTTCCCCCCAAATGCATCAGATAAAATTTTGAGTTGTCCATTTTGTTAAAAATAGTTAAAAGGTCAGATGACAACAAACTCTGCTGTCGAGTGGAAAGTTTTTTTCCAGTAAGTAAAACTATTTGTAAAGTAAATAAAAAATTTTCACTCTAATGATGAAAGTGTAGACCATTAGTGTAGGTAAGTGTAAACAAGTTTTTTTTTTGTTTTTGTTTTTTAACTAGAAAGATTTGAGAGGGTTTTACTTGATGTACTTTCACTTTACATGCAACAGCCAGAAGTAACATTGGGACATGCTTCAAAATAATATCAAATATACCACAATCATGCTCAGGGTAAGCTTAAATCAAAAAGAGGTGGACCAAGAAAGAGGTTAGTATTGCACATCTAAAGCAAATACTAGTAATACACAGTTAAGCAAATAACCTCACATTAAGAAGGGTAATTGAGAGATCAACGGAACCAAGACGTGACAATTTAGTATAAGAACGTCGCAAGCATATGCAATGCATAACGAATAAACTTCACCATGGTCAAACATTGAATCAACACGCAATTAAAAATACTAGGCAACAAAACAGCTCCTTCACGAATTCCTTTACAAAACGGGAATGACTGCAAAACTAATGCACAGAAAGGAACCAGATGCATTTTACTCAGGGTAACAACTACGCCAACCCCCTAAATACTTTTCGCCGTAATTGATATTTGGGAGTTGCGCATAACAAATTGTTAACAAAACGCATTGTTTTGTTTTCTAATTCCCAAATTGTTAGAAATTACACTCTTTCGTCATTCACAGTGATAACACCTAACAGTAAAAAGTGCTCGGCGACTCGTAAAATTTAGCCACTCGCCCTCAAAGATAGTAATGTCTCTAAATAGACATTATAGTTTGTTGCTGATTAAGGAAGAGACCCCTATATATCTGTGTTAAGGGCTAAGACATGACACCATATAAAAACTCATCAGTTAGAAGAAAAGAAGATTGTACCCCCTTAATTAAAATTTCAACGCAATATTAAAGAAGTCAAGATAGTTAATGAACCCTCCAAGTCAATGGACAGGAAACTTGCTGTTACCCGGAAGTTAATATTTTGTTCAATAAAAACATAGTTTATTTTAATTGTAGTACTTCAGTTACTCTACTGACGATGATGACTCATGATCTCATCGAAATTTCTAAAGCTTTTAAATTTGTTTGTTTTTACTGTCTTACAAAAGTAGGATATGTCCCTATTTGTAACTCTTATTTGTTTCGTAACTTATATATCAATTCAAGGGATTGCGTTAGTAGTCTCAGATGAAAATAGTGACGAAGACCACACTGCCTTTCCATAACAAAAGCACGAAGAACAATAGGGAAATATTTTTGCAAGACAGTGGAGATAATTTGAATGAATATTTCGGCCCTATGTCCAAGGGCCGTCCCCAGCAAGAAAACAATATGTAAAAGAAGAAAGACTCACAACAACATGCGACCATAAAACCAAAACTTAAAATTTTTTTTCAAAGCAGTCTTAGCATTTTACTTCAGGACTGATAAAAAAAATAGCAGCCTTATTTTTTAACCAGAACTGATAGAAAATAAGGTAAAACAAGGCGATTCAATGAGACGAAAGAAAAATAATTTAAAAAACACGTTCTTATTGCTAATCCAGCCTTTTTGGCAGCTAACCTCAAAGGTCTTTTTGTGACCGGTTCTGCGTTAATGTCAATTGGTTTTTTTAAATATATTTTGTAAGATAATTTTTAATTAAATTTGTGCATAGAGCATTTAGTGTATATTCCCCAAGTCCCTGTTTAAGGAAATATTACTATTAATCTTAAGTCCGATTTCAATTGATTCTCCAACTACCTACTTTATGCGGTCATTGCTAATAAGGGCGGATTCATCAAAAAGTATATTGTGGCTAGGATTTTCAAAAATATGGCTGCCTAATGCAGAATGAAGTGAGACAGTAGAAATATTAGAATTTAGAGCTTTGACTATATCATCTTTTGCTGTTGTATGCGCTTTTCTAAATTCTGGTGTGTTCTACTACATAGTATTTGCCACAATCGCATGGTATTTGATAGACCTCTCTTTGGCGAGTAACTGGGGTTTTATCTTTACCAGAATTTAGTAAATTTATGATTTTAAAGTTATTTGTGAATACTACATACAGATTATTTTTTGTGCAAACTTTTTTAAGATTTTTAGTGATTTTTGGGATGTAGGGGAGGTAAATTATGTTTAGGGCTTGTCAGAAATCTCACATGGTAAACTATCATTAATTTTACAGGAATGTCTTTTCAGTCTACAGTTAATTACACTATTAATGAATAAAATAGGATACCCTATTCCAAAAAGTATGTCCTTGATAAAATTAATTCTGCTGTGATGTGTGAATCAGAACAAACGTTTAGGGCACGAAAAGAAAAGAATTACGGAATTGGAAATACTTTGGGTACTTGTTACAGAGTTTAACCTAGGTCATTAAGACGTCACAATCTATTCCTACTGCTGAAGCTTCTATTAAGCGATAATTTTCTTTGATTTTATTTTTAATAACTGTTCAGATACTGCGACATCAATATTCGTATACATTGGATGTGGGAGCTTTCGTACAAGCTACTATGAGCCTTAAAGGAATGCCTTGCTTGTGTAATTTTGGTAGACCATAAAACTTTGGGCAAAAGCTATCACGGGTGAAAAAATTTATTATATAGTTGTGGAGTAATTTTACCATTTTGTTTTCAATATTTTAATTCATTATAATTTTGTTAGCAAATTGATCAGTATGATCGTGGGTTATAGTTGTATATGTGGTCTCGTCATTTAGATGAAAATAAATTTTTGTGTCGTAATCTGTCGTATCCATGACAACCAGAGAATTGCTTTTATCTGCTTTAGTCATAATAATGGATCAATCTTTACGGAGATTAGATAGTATTTTTAGGTCATACAAATTATCTGGTTTTTTATTGGCGGGAGAATTAACCTTTTTTGATTGTTGTAAAGGGAATACTATTATAAATCAGTCTACAGATTACGTCACGAATTAATCAGGTTTATATTGATTGCAAAGCGCCGTATCAAGGAGGCACACTTGTGCCTCTATAAAGAGGCGACCCACCACAATGTTAAGCGATTTCAGGTCCTAGAGGTCGCAGAGAGACGGCGATAATCGCATTTTGTAGCCAAGCTCAAACTAAGAAACTTGCAAAATTTCATCCTCCTCCGACTTTATCTTCATGGGGTAAACTGGGCCGGAAGTTTGGACCCTCCCACCACAGCCCCCCTTTAACGTTGTCCGATTGGGCTGAAATTTAGAGGTTTAAGCTTTCCTAGGGCCCGGGAGCTTATCCTCGAAATTTCAGCTCAATCCGATCACTCCTTCCCTGTTTTCAAAAAACCAAATATAGCCACTTAAATTCATCATCATCATTTCTTTTTTTTTTTTCTTAGCCACGCCTACAGGCCACAGTTGGCAACGGATCCGGTTGAATGAGGACTCATTCGAAGCAGAATTCGACCTGTTAGGGCCTTTTGATATTTTCAGACCGAAAAAATTATCCCCCGAATTTACATTTACGAAAAACCTTAGTTTTTTTCAAATAATACACATAAACAGGTTAGACATGCTTTGTTATGGAAATATCTGCGCGTCAATTTTCATAACAAAGCATGTCTAACCTGTTTATGTGTATTATTTGAAAAAAACTACGTTTTCTAAAGAGTTAAAGAGGCTGAGTTACAAGGTCAACCCTTAAAACGTACAGGGATTAGGAGGCACAGTTGGGGGGGCTGTTAAAGAGGCTGAGTCACAAGTTCGAACCTTAAAACGTACAGGGATTAGGAGGCACCCTGTACGACGTGATTTGAGTATTCAGGAATTAAAAGCCTTAACACAAGAATGTTCAAGAGCGGGGGGGTTTGGGGGGCGGCAGCCCCCAACTTCAACTCCTGACACGATCAGCTAACAGTTAGTCAAGCAATAATAAGTAATAAACTGTACAAAAACGTGCAGAAATTATTTGAAAAAAACTACGTTTTCTAAAGAGTTAAAGAGGCTGAGTTACAAGGTCGAACCTTAAAACATACAGGGATTAGGAGGCACAGTTGGGGGGCTGCCGCCCCCCGAACCCCCCGCTTTCGCAGCCTTTAAATAAAAAAAAAAAATTTTAAACTGAAAGTAAGGAGCGACATTAAATCTTAAAACGAACAGAAATTATTCCGTATATGAAAGAGGCTGTGCCCTCCTCAACGCCTCGCTCTTTACGCTAAAGTTTTTATTGTTTAAAAAAGAGTTGTGAGAAAGTCAAACTTTAGCGTAAAGAGCGAGGCGTTGAGGAGGGCACAGCCTCTTTCATATACGGAATAATTTCTGTTCGTTTTAAGATTTAATGTCGCTCCTTACTTTCAGTTTAATTTTTTTTTTTTTTTTATTTAAAGGCTGCGAAAGCGGGGGTTTGGGGGGCGGCAGCCCCCCAACTGTGCCTCCTAATCCCTGTACGTTTTAAGGTTCGACCTTGTAACTCAGCCTCTTTAACTCTTTAGAAAACGTAGTTTTTTTCAAATAATTTACCAAGTAAATAGTCAAAACTGGATTACATAGAACTTTGCGAAGTATTTTTCAGACGATAAGGTGGTATTAAAATTACGTAAATAAGATACAGTAGATGACCAGCTTAAATTAATTGAGTAGTTATGAGGATAATACATAAGACAGTGAGATAAGTTTAAAAAAATAGAACAAAGGGGGATATAGTTTTTTTTAATGAAAAATGTTAGATCAAAAAATTAGAGTTGATTCAAAAACTAGAGATTTAAGGAAAAAAGAAAATGTTGAAAATAGGGGTGCACTAGTTAAACGGTTCAGCGTCACGGACTAACAGGAAATTTTTGACGGTCGGTTCAGGGCTGAAATGCCAAACGTGGCATAGGAGACCAGTTTCCCGCTGATAGAACACGAATATGATTTGCTGAAATCGGTAGTGAAAGAAGAAATTGAAAAATGCATAAGGGCAATAAAAAAAGGTTCTACACGGGTATCGCTTGAGTCTCAGAAAAGGTTTAAAACCAATTTAAATTAGGCTATATTCATGCTGATTTTCCTTTAAATCGTCAAACAGTATTCTGACTTCGGGAGAATCGCAAACCTTTGGGAAACGTCTAATTTTAACAAAGAAAGAAGACACAGCCAATTACAATATTTACTGTCCAATATCGTTACTGCCTAGTCTTTATAAATGAAAGAATGAGTATTATATTCTAGATTTGTACAATGGTAAGTAAATTAAAAGATTTGGGACGAAGAACAGGTATGGTTTTAAAAGTTGTAATGCTTTTGACAGTGCCCTAGTTCTTCAGCCATTAGCGGAAAATATGCAAAGGGCAAAGGGAGGATGTATTTAGATTTAGAAAGCTTTTTATAGCATTGATAGGAGTATATTATACACAGCATTATATAAATCAGACCTGCCAAAGCTTTTTTTGTAAGAATATTAGCTGATAACTAACGAAAAAATAGACATGGCACAGGTACGTGCCTTAGAATGCTGCTTTCTATGGCCTTAGTCGTTAGATCACTAACCTTTTGTTATTTAAAAAGAAAATTATTGTTGGCCTATCATATTTGAGGTTGGACACAGTGATTTAAATACCATTTGTATTTTGTTCACTATAGCCAATAGCAAGACACTAAACTACCCATGCCCAAGTTGAGCATAATAAATAAGTGGAAATTTGTTCTGCAGACCCCCTGGAGAAGAAGATGAATAACACTTTTTCATAACAAATTTATAGAACCTTTGTTAAAAAATTTGAGCAGTGTGCTCCTGTGAACGAAACACATAATATCAATAGGTAACATATTTACCAAATCAAAACATATTTCAGTCAATCAGCAAGAAAAAACACCCTTCAAAGTTTCTGGTGGAATCACCTATGTTAAAAAAAAAAACTGTCGTCAAATGGCAATAAACTTGTTTAGTCAATTGGCAACAAAAAGTAAGCTGTTAAACAAAACACAAAATTGAAAATATATACAATAACCTTATCAAAGACAAAGAATTACAACAACATTGAAAAGAAAACAATACAAACCATAATAAAAGTAGTACAACTAAAGTGAAAAAGAAAATGTTTTTGAGAACATAGTTTGTAGGCGTCATCTAGTCTTGATTATACTGTCAAATTCAATTTCAAATATCTTGTGTTCTATTGTGCAATTTCAAAGGAATGGTGTTCTTCTTGTGTGATTTTTCCTATGCATCAAAAAGTATTAACACCTATCGTTGCAGCCGAATGAATGACTAAATGGCTTGGCGATTTTTAATGTCAACGAGATGTTTCTGTATCGGTGGATGAGATTCTGAAAAAGTTTGCTCTTGGCTCTGATCGTAGGTTGCAATTTGCAATATAGGGCGAGTCTCTGTTTCTTGATATGTGTGCTTTTTGTTTTTGTAGATGTTACGTAATATAATGTGACTTATTCATCTTATGTTTTGACGGATTTGGACCCCCCCCCCCCTCCCCGAAACAGATTCATGCTTACGTGCCTGTTGTCGACCATAGTATTTACTGCCCAATATCGTTATTGCATAGTCTTCGTAAATTCAAGAATTAGTATTAGATTCTAGATTAGCATATTGGCTAGTAAAATAAAAGATTTGGAAGGAAGAACGGGTAGAGTTTGAACAACTTGTAATACTTGTGACAGTGCCCTAGTTCTTCAGCCACTAGTGGAAAATCTGCAAAGGGGAAAGGGAGAATTTATGTAGATTTAGAAAGCTATTTCTAGTATTGATACTAGTCTATTATACATAGAATTCCATAAGTTAGACCTGCCTAAGCTTTTTTGTAAGGATATTAGCTGATAACTAACAGAAAAAACAGGCATGGTGCAGGCAAGCGGTTTAGAATGTTGCTTGGTCTTATTCGGTTCATCACTAACATTTTGTTATTTAAAAAAAAATATTGTTGACCTTTCATATTTGAAGTTGGACAGTGTGCATCTTCAAATATCATCTGTATTTTGTTCACTATAGCCAAGAGCAAGAAACTAAATTACCCATGCCCAAATTGATTATAACATATTAGCGGACCTTAGTTCTGCAGACCCCCTGTAAAAGAAGAATGAACAATGCTTTTTCAAAACAAACAAATAGAATTTCTGATTCAAAACTTTACTCAAAAATTTGAGCACTGTGCTCATGTGTTCGAAATGCACAATATCGACAGCTAACATATTTACCAAATCAGGACATTTTTCAGCCAATCAGCAAGAAACAAACACCCTTTAAAGTTTTCTGCGGAATAACCCGTGTTAATAAGAATAAACTGTTGAATAAAGGTTCTCTCCAGCATGAGTTTTTGATAAGAAATACCTGAACTATGAATAAAACGTTTCTTACATATATCACATACAACATTTTCAGCAACTATATAACTGTGACTTGACATCTCTAGTTGACAATTCAAATCCTTTTCTTTTTTTAGCCGTGTTTCTGTAAGGCCTGGCATGCTCGATTATCTACTTTCTTGTTTGCTGATATTATTGTCGTACAGCTTTGCAGCAGGGAGAACTAAAATAACATAAAATTCACCTTAAATTAATTAATTCACCTTAAATCTTAATTTTTTTTAAATTTGTTTTATTTAGTTCACAACTCAGTATTTTCAAATTTTTAACCTTCCACATTTATTATAAGTTTGATTTTAGTGACTCTTACCTTGGTACTTAATTTACAAATAGCCATTTAGA
This sequence comes from Artemia sinica, assembly GCA_027921565.1. NCBI lineage: Eukaryota > Metazoa > Arthropoda > Branchiopoda > Anostraca > Artemiidae > Artemia > Artemia sinica. Next base: position 52,155,830 of record CM051267.1, read on the forward strand.
ATTCAATAATTTACTGAAACTTCGAATTCTTTATTTCTTTCTTCATTTGGTAATTTAAAATTCTGAAGCTTGAGGTACATCAATTTTCTTAAACGTGGGTAGTTTATGAAATATCGCTGGGTGAGTTTTTTATGATTAGATAAAGAAGACCTGGCGGTGAAACGTTTCTTACATATATCACATTCAAAAGGTTTTTCTCCAGTATGAGTTCTTTGGTGATTAGATAGGTGAACCTTTTGGCGGAATGTTTTCTCACATATATTGCATTCAAAGGTTTTTTTTGCATATATTGTATTCAAAGGATTCATACTGAATTCAAAGAATTCAGTATGAATTCTTTGATGACGAGATAAACGGGCACTTATAGTAAAACGTTTCTTACAAATACCACAATCAAAAGGTTTTTCTCCAGTATGAGTTTTTAGATGATTAGACAAATGGGCACTTATAGTAAAACGTTTCTTGCATATATCATACTGGAATGACTTTTCTCCAGTATAAGTTTTTTTATGATACGACAAACCAGAACTGGTAGTGAAACATTTCTTACATATATCACATTCGAAAGGTTTCTCTCCAGAATGAGTTTTTGATGATACGACAAACCAGAACTATGATTAAAACATTTCTTACATATTTCACATTCGAAAGGTTTTCCTCCAGTATGAAACCTTTGATGACTTAATAGTTGGGCCTTTCGGGGGAAAGTTTTCTCACATATATTACATTCAAAGGGTTTTTCTTCAGTATGAATTCTTTGATGACGAGATAAACTGGCACTTATAGTAAAACGTTTCTTACATATATCACACTCAAATGGTCGTTCTCCAGTATGAGACTTTTTATGATTAGATAAAACAGAACTAGTAGTGAAACATTCTTCTTGCATATATCACATTCGAAAGGTTTCCCTCCAGAATGAGTTTTTTGATGATACGACCAACCAGAACTATGATTAAAACGTTTCTTACATATATCAAACTCAAATGGTCGTTCTCCAGTATGAGACTTTTTATGATTAGATAAAACAGAACTGGTAGTGAAACTTTTCTTGCATATATCACATTCGAAAGGTTTCTCTCCAGAATGAGTTTTTTGATGATACGACAAACCAGAACTATGATTAAAACGTTTCTTACATATTTCACACTGGAATGACTTTTCTCCAGTATGAGTTTTTTGATGATACGACAAACCAGAACTATGTTTTAAAACGTTTCTTACATATATCACATTCAAAAGGTTTTTCTCCTATGTGAGTTCTTTGGTAATTAGATAGGTGAACTTTTTGGCGGAATGTTTTCTCACATTTACGAAGTTCAACAGGTTTTTTTGCCATATTAAAAACTTCCTGTTTTACCACAACATTTTCAGCAACTTCATAACTGGGACTTGACATCTCTTGTTGACAATTCAAATCCATTTCTTTTTTAGCCGTATTCCTGTAAGGCCTGGAATGCTCGATCATCCACTTTCTTGTTTACTAATATCATTGTCGTACAGCATTGCAGCAGGGAGAACTAAAATATAAGATAAATTCATTTAAAAAAGTCATCAAGTCTTATAACTTTTTTAAGACTCTTTTATTTTGTACACAACTCAGTTTTTCAAATTTTTAACCTTCCTACATTTATAATAAGTTTAAATTTAATGACTCTTACCTTGGTACTTAATTTACAAATAGCAAAATTAATTTAATTAAACTTCGAATTCTTGATTTCTTTCTTTATTTTGTAATTTAAAATTCTGAAGCTTGAGGTTGTACATCAAGTTTCTTGAACGTGTGTTGTTAAAAAAAATATCGATGTACTATAATATCCATCTACTACTTTAACTCCCTAATTTTGTCAGTTATATATAATTATATAACTGTCAGTTTTATATAGTTATAATATAATTTTTATATTTTTTGTTAAACTATGAAACATTTTAAACAATTCGACACTACGTCTTAATGGTTTGTCAAGAGTGTTCTAAGGAATAAAGAATTTATCTTACGAGTAAATAACAGATTTATGAAAAGCCTCTTTTCAGTAGAATCTTTTAAACGTCTGTTTCATATTTTCTAAATAGAATTCCAAAAGTTAGACCGGCCATGGGTTATTGTCAGGATATTAGCTGATATGTAATGGAAGATAATAGGTGTAGTTCAGGTATAAACTTTTTAGAAGGCTATTTTGTATGGCCTGATCCACATTGTCACTAAACTTTTGTTATTAAAAAAACTTATTGTTGGCCTATTATATTTTAGGTTAAACACAGGGTTCATCTTTAAGTACCATCTGTATTCTGTTTAGTATAACCAACTGCAAGACACTAAATAAACCGTACCCAAGTTGAGCATAAAAAATTAACTATTCTGTTCCGCTGACCCCCTGGAGAAGAACACGAAAGTGAAAGACTTCTTTTTCATAAGAAATTCATTGAATTTTGGATTCGGGACTTTCCTCAGAAATTAATGCAGTGCGCTCCTTTGTTCAAAACTATAGGACATCAACCGCTAACATTTTTACCAAATAAAAACATGCTTTGGCCTATCACAAAACAGACCCCTAAATGTTCCCGTTGGATTCACTCATATTAATAAAAATAAGGTGTTTCCTTATATTATATGGGATTTAAAAGTTACTTTTAGTCAACTAGCAATTAAAAGCAAGCTGTTAAACAATACAAAAACAGAGCAAAACATTGAAAATAGACAAAATAAACTTTTCAAAGACAAAGAATCGCAAAAACATTGAATAGAAACTATTTCAGACCAAAATAAAAAAAACAAAAGTGAGAAAATAGAATAGTTTTGAGAACAGTTTGTAGGCGTCATCTAGTCTTGAGTATGCTCTTAAATTCAATTCCAAATATATTTTGTTCTAATGTGCAATTTCACAGGAACGGTACTGTTCTTGTGGGGATTTTGTCTATACATCATAAGTAGTAATAGTGGTAAAGGTCCTGAATACACATGCACTTTCACAAGCCTGAGGCATGGATATATGTGCAGTTTAACCGGTATATTGGCTTACCAGGGTCATTCACCTATTACTAGGAACGGTACATTGGCTTAGCAGACGGGTTTTTTATGAGGTAACACGCATTTTTTTGGGGTCAGACGGTAAGAGAGAGCGGCGGTCACACTAACTTGATTAGTAGTTGGATTCGGATATAAGGAGTAATTTTCATTGTAGTTCATATTAGTAAGAGAATTGAATTCAGTGAGAGAATAGTTTATTTGAGAGGATATTAGTGGAGAAAAAAAATGAGTGGTGCATTTACATTATTGGAGATTAATGATGGAACCGACAGCAGCAGCAGCAACGATATACGAGTACCCAATGTAGCTGTGGAAATAACCGCTGGCTTTAGACTATGCCTTGAATGGGACATTATGTATGCGAGATACGTGATATCATTAAGCAAGTTTAAGCAGGAGGAGCAACTCTGTTTTGCTGGGAAAGTGAATATTTTCCATATAAATAAACTTTGGTCAGCATTAGATGTCCTATCGAAATATATTGATGAGAACAAAATGCATCAGTGAATATTATTATTGTAATTATGTTCTAAATCAATGGTTTTTTTTTTTTTCTTTCTATAGTAGACTAGCGTATATTTTCTAGTGTACAAAAAGAAATTCTGATTAGTCTGAAGTTGGTTGTGATAGAGTTAGGACTCTAAAAATGGATAGATTCGAGAAAGAGCGAATCATGAGGAATCTAGTTCTTATGGAAAAACGTTTGATTCTAGATGATGATTTTCTAGAGTTGTCTATTCAAAGTAAGATATTTTCTCGGGGAATGCTTGTTGATGTAATGAAAACTGATTCTCCATCATTAGACTATTGTATGAAGCTTCTACATCTTGGTCCAAATGCATTTACACAATTTATTTGATATATTGATCACGACACGGCAAAATGATATTGTGGATATGCTTTTAAACATTAGTTTTGAAATTTAGGACTTTTTTCATGAGAAAGATGGTGCTCAAGGATGATTTACTCCTCTCTCTCTCTCTCTCTCTATCTCAGACAATTTTTTTTGTTGCTAGGTCAGTTTCATTGTGGTAGTGAGAGTGTTAACATATGACAAAATGTTCCATACATGTCCGTTATGTATGTACTCACTGGGAAGCTGGTCATCATCATCATGTGAGAATTGCACAATGATTGAGGAGTATGATGAAATGTGTAGATTATGCAACCCATGTAAATTGCATAGAGGATATGCTGTACAAATTAAAGGTTGTAATTCCTGTCTTGAAGAGGTGTGTGACTCTCATCCTAGAGGCCACCTATGCTCCAATTGTCATTATGATAAATGTAATCAGTGGGAGAGTACATATCCCGGTATGATTGGAAAGAATCCTAACCGTGATTTAGTTTATTGCTACGAGATTGGTATCGTCGTGGTTTTAGATTGTTCTGGGAGGAGGAACCGGGTCAACGATTCAACTGTTGGAACAACAAAAGAACATGGTTTCTACGTCATCGTTGTGAAGACACTGGGTGGTATGATTATAAGCCCACTGATTTTTATTTGGCTGTGACGGAATGTGATTCGACACTTGAGGACACTGTTTGTGAAATTGCTTCAAATAAGCAAATTGAAACATGTGAATTCTATAGAATGAATGAGAATAGTATCATTGACTATACAAAGAGATATGACAAGAGTGAAGTCACACTCTACTGTAGAAAATGTGACCCTGACGTTGCAGTACATCAGGATCAGTACACTGTGAATTTTGATAATCTACTTGCACTAGTTGTTGTCGACAAATACCTAGTAGTGGATGAAATCTAAAGAGTAGAAAAGTCGTTTTTATCATGTATATAATTTTTTTTTATTAATAAACAATTTCACATACATCTTTAGAACATTTAATTCTTAGGGCACTAAAATCAATATTAAATACACTTGTAAGTATATTCTCCACTAGAAAGTCGTTCAATTGAGGTAAGTCAACGTAGATGTTGAGAAACTGCTTGTAGGTGTAGCCACGACATCTGAATATGAATAAGAGTAGTGCATGAAAGCCGCATGTCTTAGTCGTTTAAATCCTGTACTCTTCGTTGTTTTTGAATAATGGTTTTCCCCCTGCTTTCAATAAAGTTGCTGATGTATGGAGCTTAGAATTTATACGATAGGCCAAGAGGATCAAAAAATTCAATATTCTTCGCTGTTTGAAAGATGCATAGCCAATGACCGGTCTTCAAAGTCGATGGACTGCTATTAACAATGATTAAGGTATTGTTAACACTTGGAATTTTTTCAATAAAGTCCGAAGGTATGCAATAGGACTTGTACTGGGACACGTATGGATCTATATTAAATACGTTGATTATTTGGTTTGTGTTCATGGTGCTAGGTCTAGTAGAACACTGCCGTCGGGGGTGATTTCCCAATAGGTTTCAAATTGACTCAGTGATATTAGCGTGATACTCTCGGTCAGAGCATTGGCAAATGTACACTCTAAACGTACATTCCCTGTTCGTACTATGGTCACATCTTGTGTGCCTGACAAATCCAAAACAATAACCCCATGATTTTTTGAAAACATTGAATCGGTTATTCCATTTTCAAATAGTTGAGAGTCATGATCTATAAATTGCATGGTCAACTCGTACAGAGTTCTATAGGATTTTTTGTCAAATGATAGAGTGTACAGTGGAATACCATTCACTTTGCACACGAGGCTAGATAGACCAAAAAAATTAAAATCGTGGGGGATTCAGTCCAGGATCCAACGGCACTGCCACTCTTCACAAAGGCCAAAGCCAATTTTGATGGGATTTCTCCATTGATAATGATGAATCGCTATAGCTACGAGAGCCGGTGGCAATGTGACGTTGATTGGTGATCGTATGGGGGACAAGAAGTTTAATGTTGTTGCCATTGGCTCTTGGCTTTTCCACTGCCAATGCAACAGAGCTCATAACTTGTTGTTTTCGGACGTGAAGAATTGCCGATGTGATAATAACATTTGCATCGGGTGCTGCAGGAAGTGTTTTTCTCAAAATGAAATTCGATGGGGCCATCTGTAACTTTATGTCAATCTTGACATTGGGGGGTAGCCATTGGGATATATTGAATATCTCATGATTTAATTTTCCAACTAGATGATACTCCTGGGTCACTGCAGTAGTCAACTCACCGTCAGTATCAACACCTGATCGATATTTATAGCCTAATGATTGTCCTCTCAAATCCTTGTAAGCCTTTGGTGTCATCATCATAAATTGTATGTAGCTTGCATAGTTTGATAAATTATTGCTAGTGCTCACCAATGTTCCATTATAAATACATTAATTTGTTTGAATAGGTTGTTTAGAATACAGTTTTCATAGGAGAGACCATCGCCGGCATTTGGAGTTGTATTATCTGACTTTTTTTCTTCACCACAACATTTAAATCAATAAATGTTGACGACAAATCAATGAAATAGTCTTCATTGGAAAATATTTGAAAGTGTATATTTTCCGAGAGGGGCTGTTGGGGTGAAACTGTCCATAGTAGCCATACTTGACACTGACATCAACATTTTCAGCATTGAATAGATTCAATGGGGAAGTAATTGATGGATATGATTCCTTGTGGGGGAGATAAGTCATCTTAAGAGAAGAAATCCTTCTTTGATCTAACAATCTTTTTCTTTTTCTTCTTCTTCTTCTGCTTATCGGGCTTCCTTGTTTTATTCCTCAAAGTCCTTGTTGATGTCCTTTGCTTCCTGCCTGGGTGGAGACTGATGAGTGAATGACGCGAACGCATCCTTTTCAATCCCTCCCCATTTTGTCGAGATTTTAGTTGCTCACCAACGGCTCTTGCTGAAGATCTAATATTTTCATTAAAACTCTCCTTGAAATTCTTGCCCGACCCCCAGTCCTGTAGTGTGGAGGCAGCAAAATTTGATGCAGCAGGTACAAGATATTTTCTGGCAAGGGGTAGTGCAGAACGAAATAGCCTAGCAAACCAGCTACCAAGACCATAGCCAGACATTGTAGTACGCCCCTTGTAGTAGTCCAATCCATTGCCTATTTGACGTGGACTCAAAGCACCAACATAACAATCGTTATCGGGACAGACAAATGGAATTCTCCTATTGTTCATTTTAGGTGATTGTACTGTCGTTGACAATGGGTCGAAAATGACATGTAATCACTGCTAAGCCTTTTGTTATTGCTAGAGGATCACCCAATTCATTTCTTAGTGTTAACTGACAGAGTTCCAAATATGAAGTGTTTACAGGAACATATTGAAGATGCTTTATATTATAGTGATGAACAAGTTCATGAGTGGTTTTTTTCGTTCAAGAACACGTAGGAGGGGGACATTTGAATTACCGACTCTCGATGTTTCCACAAAGGATGCATAGAGAAATATGCAAGAGTCCGAGGCAAAAAACCAGGTGGATCATCAGCAAAAATAACTTGATCCGTCACGTAAACGGTGCCAGCATTTTTCCCATTGATCATATTCTGTTTAAATCCAAGAACATCTCTCAGATTATCATTGAGAATAATTGTTTCAGTGTCAACAGGTGAGCTAATGTAAATCCTATCATGTTCCAATGAATAATTAAAATGGAATGTACCATTCCTGCGATATGAGATTTTTCTATTGATTGAACGACACAAATCTCTCATATTATCATATTCAATGTATTTCAATCTGACATGTGGATAGTCACTAGATTTAAGTGCTTCAACCCATTCATAGTCGACATAGCCAAACCCTTTCATAGTCCAATCGAATGGTATAACTTTTATATCATACACACGATCCTTTCTCAGGATGTCATAGGTATTTTTGAGAATACAGTCAACAAGAGCCACTTCATACGCACCGTCAAATTTGATGGCAGGGGAGAGTTTTTGTCCAAAAATCACTTGTCGTATTTCAAGTCATTGTAGAGAGGATCGGAAACGTTGGACATGAAAGTTACATAGAAATCATGGGGCATTGTCAATATCTTCAACACCGATCCAAGAATCGAAATCAGAGTTGTATCCTAGCCACCGAACAAGTAACTGTTTCTTACCCCTGCGAGTACGTGTCTTTAATATCTTTTCAATTTGATAGATTTCACTAGCATTTTTAACTTTTTGCAATTCATAGTCATAAAAGCCGCCGAGAATCTCTTCAGCTTTGGTATCACGCAGGCGATAAGTTGTGGGTTTAGTGTCAAATATTTTTGCCACTTTAAAAAGTTCGGTGGACCACAAGTAATTCCCCTATTAAAAAAATATTAGTTGTTCTATTAATTCGAACGGTATCACCAACATTGAATTTATTTTTCTTCTTCTTCTTGACAAGCGATTCATTGGAATACTGTTTAAGAAAGGTGTCAATTGTATCATGATCAGAATGATGAACTTCCGTTGGCGTAGAGTTGAACAATGATCGATGAGGTCGTTGATTATAAATCAGCATGTTTTTATCAAGATCATGAATAAAAGCCGGTGTATTTTTCAATGTACAATATCTTGAAATTAAAAGTCGAATAGTTCTTATCAATCGTTCAGCCATTGCAGCCTTTATAGGACTGTGACTATGATAGAGCAGTGTACTATATTTCTCTAGTACTTTTGCAACATGGGGATTAACAAATTCACTACCGCGATCCGTTTGAATTTTTTTTATATGAATCCTGTTCGAGAATACTTTCAATGGCCTGAGCAACTTCAACACCTCTCTTTGATCGCAATGGAATTGCATATGCATAGCGACTATAAAAACTGATTGCAAGTAGGATGTTCTTGTACGGTGTATTGTGACGTCTTTGAAGCTCATCTAGAGTCAGGAGATCTGCTTGCATTATATGCAATGGGTAAAAGGCTTTAGTTTTTCGATATTGATTGGCACGAAGTCTATGATTTCTATGCAGAGTGTAACTTAATTCATTTTGTAGATAGTCTTGTACACTTTTAGTGTGAACACCAGTGACTTTGGAAAGAGTGTGGGGGAACTTAAACACCCTGCCTCACCAATATTTTCATAAGCACCTTTCAGAACTTCAACCATTTTGAACGTAAACACGTTGTGTAACGTCCGCTACCCTTTTGTATACTGGCTGTTGGTGGTGATGGTGACGTTGACTTGATACGTCTTCGCTTTTGTCTAGCTATCAGTGGTGTGCTAGTATTTTCCAAATTGATTTAAAATCTTCTTCTTCTTCAAGTTCATTTTTTAATGGTCTCAATGTTGTTGATGATGATGATGATGATGCATGTTCATTTAATTTTTTTAGAATTTGTCTATTGCCAATAAGACTTTTGGGGAAGTTTAATGTATTTAGAAAGTTGTATAGATGAGTGTCAAATGATAATAGTCCTTTACAATTTGTAACCATGTCATAGATTAAATCAAGTAGATTATAGCTCTTGCCCTGAATTATAATCCCTTTTCCATTGCTCTCAACTTGAAAATGATCATGACCACTTTCCATGAGATAGGCTAGGAGTCGTTTACTTTGTTCACGATATGAGTGGGGCATTAGATTTCCAATTTTCCATACAATTGAATCCAATTCCTCCTTCTTCAATTGTGTTCCAGCAGCAGCAGAATGCTGAGGAGATGATTCTTTTTTGGAGTCAATACCAGCAGTGGGCTTCGACCGATAGGACTTGTGTTTGTCCACTCGGCGAAGTGCATCTTGAAGTAAAAGCAGTTTTTTTATCATCCTCAATATATTTCATTGTCAAGGAATTTACTCAGATTGTTCTCAAAGTGTTCGACGGGTGAGAGAGCGAGTTCTATTGGAGTCGATATATAGGGTTTTGCCATTCTCTCTCTTTAGAGAAAACTGTTTACATGTCCTGCAATTATTGGCAGTAAAAGTGTGAAAAAGCTACCGCCCGCGTGAAGAAGTCGTTTCCTTTTAAAATTCTTTCCTTTCTTTTTAGAGGCCAATGTACGTACAATGGAACGATGTTGCTTTGCCTGTTGCTTAACTACTTCTGGCACTTGAACATTACCCTCGATCAAATTTAAACAAAGTTCGGATATTAGATTAATGAAATCATTGTCAATACCGTGTTTGAGTATTGCTTTCCTAAGCGGAGGTTTTGAACTGCTTAGAACTGAAAACAAATGTCTATTTTCATGTAGTTTCTTCAGTGTCATGATAGCAACTAATAGGTCTTTTTAGTGTTCACGGGGAGATATACTGTAATTTCATTGTCAAAAATATCTGTGACTACACGCAGATCCTCGGGTGTATTTTGATTAAGATCCAATAGGATGTAGCCGTAGGGTTTATTAGTTACCTGATTGTATGCTGAGAGCAGAAATTTGGGGGCGCATGGATAGATTTGTTTATTGAGAGTTATTAGCGAGCTAGAATCACGAACAACTCTGTAGATGATATAGTAGGTACAGTTAAATGCAAGTGTTCGCATACATTTGCTCTGATGAAAGAGATTGTGTGGAACCAGAGTAACGGAAATCTGTTCATGATGAGAGCGAACAGTGAACAGTTGTAGCATTTCCTGGGACCATTGTTCAATAGATTCAGCCAGATCGTCAATGATCAACCAAGAGTTTTGTTCAATAATGCTGAAAACATCAAGTCCCTGTATGAATTGTATCTGCACCTATCCCATGGTGGTGGCAGCAAATGCTTTTATTTTATCATATGACTCCTGCCAAATACTGTAACAATAGTAGATTTTTTTCGGCTTTTCCACAAACACATTTTATCACAATTTTTAATTATTTTAGTTAAGAGTGTTGTTTTGCCCGACATTGACGGTCCACACAGAAACGATCTGAATGGTGTTTTTAAATTGATACATGTTCCCTTCAACAGTTCACCTGGACAACTAACTGTAGACTATGGCTGTCTAATGACTAAATAATTTCCTTATTACTACTACTACTACTCCGTTCAAGAATAATAACGAGAAGAAGACGAATAATATTTTCTTTTATTATATACATGAAAAAGGTGACAATACTTTTAAAAAAAAATACTACATTGAAAAAGGCACATTAAACATGAATAAAAAAAATACATTTTTTAAATTTATTTATAATAAAAAAAATACAACATTTACATAACCACTAGAAAAAAACACTTAAATAAATACACTTTTTTTGTTTATTTATAAAAGAAAATTCAACATTTATTCGACTAATGCACACTTGTGAAATAATATCATACACTTTTACTTACAACATTTTAAATTTTGGGGTCCCCCCTCCCCCCGGGGGGCGGCCGCTGTGGCGACCGGGGCCGGGAAGCGCCGGGCGCCGGGAAGCGCCGGGCGCCGGAAAGCGCCGGGCGCCGGGAAGCGCCGGGCGCCGGGAGCCCGCTGCGGCGGGCCCGGGCCGGGGCTGGCATTAAATAGTGGAAATTGATCTGCCTTGCACACACACACACACACACAAACATTGAAAATTGTTTGTGATAAGAAAAAAAAAGAATTGAAAAAACACCTAATTACCCAAAAAACCCTCCCACCCATTTATACTTTTTTTTTTGTGAATTTAAGTTAATTTTTCTAGACCGAGTTGTTTTCTGTACTCTATACATTCAACTCGGTCTGAAATTAAATAATGACCGTGTGGTAGTACCTTCACACCATCCTCAAGTACATAGACTTTGTCCGATATGGCAGACATGGCGTTTTTCTCAACTCTAACTGTCTAGTTTTTAAATTGTAAAGAGCGAATCGCCATGACTTTCGCCCTTGGCCCTAAACTACGTTCCAAACAGTTTCTATACACACTCATGTCGAAATTATTTTTTACAAAGTGTGTAGGTACCCCCTTGCAAACTTGTTTGATATCCTTGCCGTGCGTTTCCACACAGTATACCTTCGGTCCAGGAAACACACCACTGGATATCAGATCGCTACCCGTTTCAGATTTTAGCATTAACACTTGATTTGGGGCCTGGCGTTTCACTAGCTCTGGGTAGAGGGATTCGTCCCAGTTAGTGTAGTCCATTCGTGAGCTAATGTACTCGCCATTTTCCAAATCATTCAATAGATTTTCAGTTTTGACTTTTAACAGGAGTGAATCAGTGTCCCCGTAATACACTTGAACTTGTCCCTCAATCGGCCACTGTACCTTGCATACATTTTAATAAAATGACAACATGAGTTTCTTGGATATTTCAGTTATTGCACTTCCGCCTGCAATATTTTATTTAATACAATGTTTCTTTTCTTGCGATGTAGGAGCACCATATTAGAGTCTATAATTGTGAACGATGTGAAGTTTGGATCCGCAATGATTCGAGCACAATCTTTGGGCTGGTTACAATGTCACATCGACTTCTGTGTCGTACGCTCTCGCACATTTTACTGAAAGCTGAGTTCAAAATGAGTTTTATAGACTTCTTTTTCAGCTTTCGTTTTCGCTTGTGAACGCTTACTGACAAAAGTGTCGATAAACGTTTTCATGTAAGGCTTTTGATCAAATTGGAGGGCTCTATGAATCTTTGTGACCTTGAAACCATTGGACACCATCCATTTCAATAGCACGTGATGAACAACGATATTCTGTTTTGGGTTGAGATCGGCAATTAGTTTTTGTTTTGAAAGTACCTAGTGCATACTCCCGTCCTCTACTAAAGATAAATTGTAGGGGCTCAGAGAGTCCCTACCCACCGGTCTATTTATGCACGGAAAAACAAAGTCTTTTACCGAGTCATGGATTTCCATGGGTATTTCACCGTCAATTTAAAAAAACCATCCCTGTGCCCCATTCTCCTCAACACTGGCAATGTCGGGGAAATTCGAAGCACAGGGATTGCTAAGCCATTTATAATTGCCACACGGCAAACAGTAGTGAGAGACATTGCCGATGGTTAAAGAGAATTCATATCCAAAAAAACTGCGTCCGACTTTTCATCGGTGTGCTGTCCACTCGGATCAGTTTTCATGATACGATCCCCGTGAAAGACATACCCACCCCTCATTGATCTCTCTACAAACAGATGCTGATCCACATCGGCGATCAGACCTATTTCTTCTTTGCTGATTTTAAGTATCAAGTCCATCACCAAATGGGGAGTGGAAAAATAATAACCTAAATCCAACCCAAATTCCCATAGATTTTATCCGTATTTTTGCACACAATATCCAGAAGAGTGAGTACGTCACTGGCCAAGTAAAGTTTACAATAATCCCACCCATTTTTACATCCGCCCTTTGCCCAAACCCTCTTAGCAAATTCGTAGTCGCTAGTGGTGCACTCACTCTCAGTAAGAGAATTGTAAAAAGCTTCAATGGGCGGTAGTGACACCTCATCTAGCCTCGAGCCAGAGTTGTAATAATCATATGGATATATACCCTTACACGTTAATAAATCATACATTTCATCATCGGGGAAGCGCTGTTTGAGGAGGGGGAAGCTATCAAAATTGTCACTTTTCTGCACCTGAATCAATTGACTTAAAGATTTGGGGAAGAAGCTGAAAGAGTCTAAAAAACGGATTTTATTCAGGCACGTGTTACCCTTGTCAACTGTTTTCCACATGAATTCTAGCAGCAGTAGCTTCTCCGATGATTTGGGTATGATATTATATGAAAAAGAACCATCTATCCATGCGTCATCTACAACTCCTCCCTTGGCAATGCGGGCCAACGCCGGAAGAACAAACTTTAAGTCGTAATTGGAATTTTGTATAAAAACAGGTACGAAATATTGTTGTCTAACGTTTAAATTGCATGACTGGTGTGCTACCCCTCTAAAGTTACTCCCTCCCGATGTAATTTCCTGCCACAAATGATCATGGTCGATCACCTTCCTCCTCCCACCATTTCCAACACCATCATCGAATTCTCCCTTGCAAACCCAACACATTTTACGATTTTTAATGGCCACTATGTCATCTGGTGATAGGAGCATAGGATAGTTTGTATAACGAAGGCGCGAAATTGCACCGTTCGCTGTTTTGATTAGACTGACCAATGCCGAGCGCATGCAGTCTTCACCGTCACTCAACATCTCAACTACATCCAACACTTGCATGGTATTATTGGAATGTCGTTGCGCGTGAGCGTAAGAGACCCCTATGGCTTCATATATTTTAACACGATTTGAATTTGACGGATCGCACACGTCTGTCAGCTTAGCCTCGCAGTCCAAAGCGATCTTATTGCTCTGCAGGAGCGTGTTTTGAAAATTTTAAAACGTAAGATCGCTCTATCTCCGCTTACCGTCTCCAAAGCCTGGTATCCATGACGTTTACAGTGTTTCATGTGATGCTTTAAATCAGCCCCAAATCTTGAGAGGCATGTTGGACAGTAATAACGTACATTCCGATTTTTACCCTCACTTAGAACCCTACTAATATCCGTAATCGGATTGAAATGACCAATTGAATCGGAGTCTGTGGGTGGGGTGTATAGAAGCCACACCCAATGTTCTACTGATTCAATTGAAGGAGCCCGCACTGGAAATAATACACCCTTCTTATCGGAACGCTGACCCTCTTCAAATTCTGTTTCATACTGTAACACCGTGACACCAATCTTTAAATGTGCATTAGCCCGCTCAAAAATATCTATGCCTTTTAGTGTCACGGGATATTGACCATTTAAACAATTAAAATTTACTTTGGGGAACTTTGAACCCTCCCTACCATTAACTGCCATTTTATCCAACTTCTTCTTAGTGGCATCTATTCGAAGTGGTCTGTATGCTGCGATTAAAAATGCATACTTGAAACACTGCAGCCTCGTATCGAAACAGATTCGCTGTATCCCCTTACACCCCTCTAAATCTGAATGATATTTTAAAACTATAGCCCTCTCCCCATGCCCACCTCTTACAATAAAATCCTTTTAAACCTACATATATTAACATTTAAACTTTCAATAAATAAAACCACAGATCCACTACCCCCCTCGTTATAATTTTCCCACTTACTTTGAATACTATTAGCCCAATTTAGAAAAACCTCCCCATAATTTGATAAATGCGGGTGTATTGCCAACATCTCTGTGTGCAAGTATTTCGAATACATCTCACCCGCACTTTCATTTAAAAAAAATATTTTTAGTGCTATTGATGCTTTTAAACTGACCCCCACTCCCCACACCCCCATTTGTTGTTCAAGAATGGCTCGAATCTTATCAGTATATGAATGTGTAATGGCCAGGGGATCTGTTATTATATCCCCCGACACTAAAGAGTTGAAGGGTTCACCGAATTTGGCGCTGTAGACCAATGTGTGTTGCAAGGCAGAGTTGGACAGAAAAAAATCTGGAAGAGGGGATACTGTTGCTGTTGTATTACTACTACTACTACTATCAATATCATTAAGTGGAATGGTGGAGGAGGGTTACAGGGAATTGTCAATAACACCACCACTCCCAGTCTGTTCAATCACATTGGGGGGATATGGCATGAGGTCCCCTAGTACATATTCCAAGGTGTTTGGGGACAATTGGTCGATCCAGCCTGTATTGTCCTGTGATGGAATTTCCTTATGAGGACCCGGTTCAGATGCACTAGTAGCATCACCTAAATGTTCACGCATAAAACTATCTGTCCACTCCGGATCCTCAAGCATGTCAATATCACAGCTTAAGTCATCTAGACTAGCCATTTCCCCAAAAACATCATTAAGGAACCCCCTATGCCACTCCATATCCTCTAGAACTAGTGTAGGTTCATCACTGAACTCCGTTGGCGGTGAAAGAATTGGCCCTGTAAATACCCTTGGTTCATCACTCAATGGTGTCGATGGTGGTGCTATATCATTAATCTGTAGAAAAAAAAGTTTTATTTCTTATGTAAAATAACCATTATATTTATAAATTTAATAAACTATGTCAGTTTCTCATAGTCATTGTCCCACCACCTGAATAATTAAAAGAAGAAGAAAAAAAAAGTTACATTGCCATATGTATTTCATTATGACAACTGAACATGTTAAAAAATATATATTGTTTTAGTCAGGAAAATGTAGTCTTATTCTTATAGGGTAAGTTAGAAAAAGAGAATGATAAAAAAAACTAATGGTTTTATTCCAAAAATTTTTAGAATAAAAAACGCAAAATATGGGTCCAATTCTAGTGCTTGACCCTCTTCAATATAACTCTCAATGAAATTCGACCATCGTTCAACCGACGCAGTATGCTGTATGAACACTTGCTCCTCAGCTTCGGTTAATGGACATGAATCCCATACGTCGGTGGTTGGTGGTGTAACTCTCTCAACAATCCAAATTTTCCTATGTCTTTTGCCAACGGATTTGTTTGAAGTTGTGGATGTAGTTGACCTAGACTAAATAATTGTTGTAAGAGAGAGAAGAACAATTTTTTTTTCTCCATCCATATCAACAATTAAAGTGCAATTAAAATGTTGGATGGTCCTTTTTAGAGCCCCCCTGGGAGGACCCTTGGGAACCGGGAGCTTCCTTCGAGGTAGGAGGATCGATGCCCTTTCGAGTTGGGATATCGGACTTCACAACACTGTTTAAATAGAACAGCCTCAAATTCTTTCTCGAAAGCATCTTTTAAAATGTCTCTAACTATTTCAACGAAAATAATTGCTTGAAATGAGTTCGCCCAAATAATGTTTCTTTACATCATTGTGAAGACATAATTGGAGATTATTAAAAAAACCTTCTTCCTATGTTAATATATCTTATCGGAAATAGACATCCTGTTACAAGAACCCCACTTAAAATTAAAATAATAACTATCGAGCGGATTAAAATTCAGGTGTAGCGATGGGAGATTTGATAAGCGCCGGATATACGCAAAAGCTTAGTGCAAAAACATATAGCAGTTTAAGAATGGTTGTCAACTGTGAAATAGCGAATTGTCTGTTTTCATATAGTTAGTTTGTTTAAAGGAATATTGGATTATTGCATTAGAAAACGTCTTGGTTAGAAGAGAGAAGTTACAAGGTAAGGTTTTTTTTAGAAATGCATGATAAGCTATTTCAGTGTTATAAGCATTCCTTTATATACTGCTAATTTGGTTAATGAAAGAAAATGAAATAGGATTATTATTATAGAATAGTTTAGAAACAAATTTAAGTTTTACTCATCAAAAGCTATGCGCCTGAGAAAATTTACCTTATTTTTGAAAATAGGGAAAGAAAAAATTATGTATATACTTACAAATTCTGACTGGGCTTCTACATCTGAACTCCTTGGCAAAACATGAAGGGGGTCAAGCTCACGATCTTGAGTAGGCTGGGCTGAGGCATTATGAGAAGCAGTCCATTCTCTTTTCAACTTCCTTCCAGCTTGCGTGGAGCTAACACTGGCGTCAGAGGGCCCTGGTACTATAAGTTGGGTGGTCGTTGGTTGGTCCAGATCGTGTGTAATTCTACCAGCAAATTTGATAATAGATGGCCTTGCGGCTTGCATTAATGCAGCTTCACTCCATCTCGGTTTCTTTTCAAAAGGGGGGTTATTGCACGTATCCTCTTCCTTTAAAAAAAAGGCAAAATTTAGCATGAAAAAAAAATGCATTTTGGGTTTGGAAAATAATTCAGTTTATGTTAGGCATCTAAAGTAGTGTAAAAAACATCTTGATTTCAAAATCAGGGGTTTTCAATTACTTTTTTGAGCAACTGAATCTTAATTCGACAAAAACTGGGTTTACCACGAAATTTTACAAAACCTTACTTGACGTGACTTTGACTTGACTCTATTTAACAAAAACATATACATAAATTTTATACAAAGGAGAAGAGAGGAATCTCGTAATGTCTCCTTTATCAAACAATAGGGGAAAAAAAAGAAAAAAAATATACACTTCCCGCTAACATAACTTCACAGAAAGAAAATAAAATTTGATAAGAACATAACATGATTTAAATTAAACTTAAAGAAGAAATGAGAAAAAAAAACATACATAACTTAAATATTGACTCACGGAGATAGGGATGGGATTTACTTAACAATTTATAAAGAAATCAATAATACAATCAATCCCCGCTACTGTAGGCTGAAAGGACCATCTTTTTCAATTTCTTTTTATATATATATAGTGATGGTGATTCACTTACTAATTCAAATAACTTATATTTATTCGCAATATGAGGAAGTTGATATCTTAAACTTAGTCTGGATCTCTCAATTTTAACAAACGGGAAAAGAAAATTAATCCTAGCTCTTGATAAAAGGCTATGTTTATTTTCAACCAAAAGTTTCATACTATTGAAAAAATGATCTTTATGTTGGATTTTCAAAAACCATATGCCCAAATTAAGGTGCAAAATTTTTTGTAAATCCAGAATATCAAGAAATAGAAAAGATGTTTTAATTTCAGATAATTCCTCTGTCTTCCTAGGGTGTGCTAAAAAATGGTCCAGAATTCTTATTGATTTATTTTGAACAATTTGGAGTCCTCGTAAATGTGAAGGGAAAGTCAGCATCCAAACAGTCGAACAATACTGGAAATAACAATCAATTAATGAAAAATATAAAGTTCTAATGATTTGGTATGGAAACAGAAACTTTAATCTATGCAAACAACCGAGATTCCTGGACACTGTTGCTTTTAAATTTACTAATATGCGTCTTAAACGACAGAGTTGAATCAATATAAATACCTAAATATCTAAATAAATCCACTCTTTTTATGGAGGAAGCTCCAATATTAATAATTTGAAATGACACACGCTTCACTGACCTCAAACTTCTCCCAAAAAAAACCATAAATTCTGACTTCTCTAAATTAGGTATTAATCAGTTATCATGAAACCAAGAATTTACATTCAAAGCAACAGTCTCCAAGGACAATTGTAGGTCCTCCTCGTTGCCCGCCCTCAAACTAATTGCTGTATCATCCGCAAACAATATTGGTAACTCATCACCTGAGGGCATGCAATTTGGAAGATCATTTACATAAATAAAAAAAAATATCGGCCCCAATACAGATCCCTGCGGTACCCCTATATTTTCTAACGGGAAAATATGAGATGATTCTTCACAAACTTGGACTTTAAAACTTCTTTCAGATAAATACGATCTCATTAAATCCAGAGCTATTCCACGGATTCCTATATTTTCCAGCTTATCAAAAAGAATTGCATGATCTATTGTATCAAAAGCTTTTTTTATGTCAAAAAATATAGTTGCCGCCAAATAACTATCATCCATAGCCTCTGATAAGAAATGATGTAAAGCAGCTACTGCTTGCTCTGTTGAACTACCACTCAAAAAACCAAACTGATTAGGAGAAAAAACTTATTCTTTTCCAGAAATGAAATAAATCTACTTTTTATTATCTTTTCAAAAACTTTAGAAACAGGTGATAAAATAGTAATTGGCCTATAATTGTTTGGGTTATCTTTATCACCTTTTTTTAAACAAAGGTAAAATTTTAGCTACTTTAAGACAAACTGGGAAAAATCCATTTTTTATACAAGAATTAAAAATATATAAAAGCGGCTGAAAAAGTACACCAGCTACTTCTTTAAACAGAGAAGTCGATATACCATCACATCCTGCCGAAAATCCATTTTTCAAACTAGTAACGGCTTTTTGGTATTCCGAGAACCGGATAGGGTACATAAATATAGTCTTATCTACTTTATTTGGTAAATATTTTCTATGATTATGTGTTCCAGCAGAGATTTGATCCACCAGACCATGTCCAACTTTTCTAAAATGGTCAGCAAATGCTTCCGCCATCCCTCTCTCATCAGTTATCTTGACTCCTTCATGACTTGTAATGTGAGATGGAATATTTCTTGTTTTAACATTATTCATTTTTTCATTTATTAATTTCCATGTTTCCCGAGGTGAATCACATTTGGGAAATTCATTTTGATAATATTTTGCTTCCGCTTCTCGAGAACAAGAGTTAACCGATTTTTATATTTTTTAAAATTTTCAATATTAATTTCATTTGGGTACTGCATCTTCACCTTATACAATCTATTTTTTTCTTTTATACTCTTTAACAGGCTTTCAGTAACCCATGGTTTACGAGGCAAATCTTTACTCTTTCTTAATACCATAGAACATACTTGGTCGAATATTTGGTTAAATTTACTATAAAATAAAACAATTGACTGATTCGGGTCTTCAACATTTAGGACATCATTCCAATCTATATCTCCTATTTTTACTTTCATCTCATCTATCTTTTTTTGGTTAATTATCCTTTTATAACTTTTATTTGGTCTCTTTTCACGTTCCACTCCTGATCCAGAGAAGTCAGAAACAACAACACAATGATCAGATGTATCATTCAAAACAATATGGGTATCAAGGCAATTTTCAGATGTAAAAATGTTATCAATAAGAGTTGCATGGTTATCACAGATTCTTGATGGTAGTAAACAAGTAGGTGACAAACCATGTAAAAATGAAATATTCAAAAACTCTAATCCCTTATTCGATGTCGAAACATTATGTCACATTAAATCAATATTAAAATCCCCCATTACATAAAATGGATGGTGTTGCTGGGTGAGGGCATCTAACAACGACTCATATTGACTTAAAAACTCTTGAATACTAGACGATGGTGGCCGATATACTACAATTACCAAAAAAGTATTTCTTCCATCATTCACTTCTACTACACAACTCTCAAATAGCATCTCACGATTCCAAACCATGAATTCATTACGTAAAGAAGATGCAATAACATCTCGTATAAAAATACCAACTCCTCCTCTCTTATTCTGTTTTCGACTAGCATGAAAAAACTTATAATTTTCATAATGTTGGAATGTATTATTTTTATCAAGAAATGTTTCACAAATTCCTAACACATCTGTTGACGACCCTTTAAGAAAATCATGCAAAAAATTTAAGCTGCTATTTAATCCTCTACAATTCCAAAATGACAGTCGTTTAAATTGATTATTTAAAGGTGGAAGATCATGAACAAATAAATATTTATTTTTAGGTGCATTATAATAATCTGGCAAATCTTGATCTTGTGACGAAAACCTATGAAAAAATTTATTAATATCAAGAGGATTTTTTTCAAGTTCCTCCAACCTACCAGCAGGAATTTCTACAAAACTTATCTCATCCATGATCCAAACTCAACAAAAACTTCGCATCCCATCTCCGTGAGCCGATATAAATAAAATAAAAAAAAAGAAAGAAAAAAAAATAAAAGGCAACAAAAAATTTCGAAAATAAAAATAAGAACAAAAAAGTAATACATAAACAATATTTGACATCATACTCACTCTAACCATTATCCTTATCATCACCCGAAGGCGAGCGCAATTTAATCACGGATACCTGAGCTAAATCACAACTAACTACAATCATAAATCCATTCAAACATACTAAAAAACCACTTTAATCCACTTCCGATACATTTCTTATGCATTTGACTTATACGACATTATACCATTTAAGCTTCACTTTGTGCTCATTCTCAATCAAGCATAATACAGGTGGGACGACTGGGGGGATCCAAGCACTGACTCCCTTTTCTCTCAATTCTTTCTGTTTTGATTTTCAGGGAGTTACTTGAGCCTTTTTAATAAACGCAACAAATTTTCTTATGGGGTTTAGGATATCATTTGGCATTTGCTAGTCAAAACGCTTTTGACAATTTGGGTGTTGATTCTTACTCTGAGGGTAATTGATTCTAGTTTAAGTAAAGGTTAAGAAACGTCAAATATTTTGCTGCTATAATGTCAGAAATAAAAAAAAAAGTGGAGTGGCTGACCCACGTTGATCTTGCAATCATATAGACTGAAGATTGCCTTATTCTGCTTCGAAAAAGTTGCAAAATGCTTATCTTTCTGCTAAAAAGCTGGCAGGGGGGAGGGACAATGGGTCCATTTTGGTCCTTGGGTCATAAAGATTAGGAACCCACGGATTATTCTGATTTAAACAGGGTGCAATATGTGCCTATTTTTGCATTAAAAAACTGGTGTTAAATAGGGGAAAGAAGGGGGAGCTGGAGAATTTTTTTATTTATTCAATCAAATAAATATTTATATTTTCCTTTATTATCAAAATAAAATACTCATTGTTACCAATTTAGATTTTTTTAGATAGATTTTCAGCTCTTAAACTAAGGTAAGCAGCATAGATTCTAAATTATTTTGGTTCTTCTTCTAAAGACCAAAAGCACCATTAGGCTACTATGATCTAAAATATCACTGAAATACATTTTCCATCAGTACGTGCTAACGAACTATAAGTAAGGAGCAAATCGGGCTAATAGTAACTGAAACTCTAAAAAGGAAGCTTTTGTAACAATTAATACATTAAAAGAATCAACATTTTATTCTAATCCCAAATTACCGATCGAAAGCTAAGCACTTTTTAAAAATTTTCCTGATTTTCAAAAACATACCTAAAAAGGCCACTGATCTTGATAAAAATCGCACCGTAAATTTCAGCCTATAAGAGAACTATGTAGAGGTTTCAGCTCCTAAAAAATAGGCTTCTAAGTGCATAAGTACCCTTAGTTCTAGTGCCTGTCTTAAGTAGTCAAAAAGATTAACCAGTTGCAAAGTGGTTGTTTCTGCCATTTTGTGGTAGGTTACCAAACTACGATTTTTCCCAAAGATGTTTTAAGCCACAAAAATATGGAATTTTGCATTTTTTTTTTCCTCAAGAAAAAATCACGGATGTGCGTTTATTTTGTTTGTTGTTCTTTTGGTTTGTTTTTTTTTGTTTTTTTTTCTATGGGTGATCGTATCGAACCAATAATGCTAGAAAATTAAGAAAGGACTTATTCGAACAGAAACTAAAAGTCTTAGTGCCCTTTTTTAACCAGTCAAAAAGATTGGCGTTTGTGGCTATTTTGTCGTACCAAACCACGATTTTACCTCAAAGAGGGTGATGTTGCTGAGTATTGACAATTCTGTGATACCCAACGCTGCTGGAAGAAGAATTGAAATGTCTGAAATCTCGTAAATAGAGCAGAAAAAGTCAAAATTCTAATTTTCAAAATTATTTATTCCAAAATTATTTTAACCACAATTGATGGGGGAGGGGGACGACGGTTTTTTTTCCCTCCACCTTTAGTAAAAATTCTTACCCAAGAAAATCTAAATAAAGTTCAAGAATTCTTAAATTCTTATTTTCTTAAATTAAGAATTCTTAAATTGGCCGCCATGAGCGCATTATATTAAATACATAACCTAACCAAAATACCAGATATAGAATGAAATTGTACTCACATTGAAAATTGACGAATCCATTGTTTTCAAAGTTAATAAAATGTAATGTACTATAATCAATGTCTTAAAACATAATGAAGAATGGAATGTAGTGTGTGAACATCTTATAGGGTTTTTTGCTCGAGTACATCATACGTAGCCAAGTTTAAAAAAAAAAAAAAAAAAAAAAAAAAAAAAAAAAAAAAAAAAGTTAAAAAGTTATCAAGTTACTCCATATAGACTAACCACCGCTATATCACCGCTTGAACCCAAAAAAATGCGTGTTACCTCATAAAAAACCCGTCTGCTAATCCAATGTACCGTTCCTAGTAATAGGTGAATGACCCTGGTAAGCCAATATACCGGTTAAACTGCACACATATCCATGCCTCAGGCTTGTGAAAGTGCATGTGTATTCAGGACCTTTACCACTATTACTACTATCATAAGAGGAACTATCAAAAAAACAACATTTTGTCTAGCACAAATTTTAAAAACTACTTACCTTTGAAAACCCGCCTATGCCGACATTTTACAAAAGGTAGCATAAATTCTTTTATAATTTTGACATGAAAATTGTAATGAGCATATATCACACCCTTATACACTGTCATGAACAAAACGTTATTCCTTAAAATGACTTCTCAGGTTTTAAGATAACATAGAACTTGCAGTAAAATGTTTCTCAAATATCTTACATTCGAAGGGTTATTCTCCAGTATGAATTCTTTGATGACGAGAAAAATTTGACGTGGAAATTACCTTACTCTGATACTACGAAAAGCCAATTCAAGGCTTTTCCTCGTATTATATTTCAAATTGTTTATTCCTTTCTTTGTTCGGTAATTTAAAACTCGTAGGCTTGAGTTTGTACATCAATTTACGTAAGGATGGATTTTGTCTAAAAATATCTATGCACTATATTAACTCCCTACTTTTTCAATTAAAACAAATTCAGAATAAAACGGTTTTGTAAGAATTTGACCATTGTAAAGGGGGTAAAATTTTCTGAGAGTTGTACCTTTATACCCCTACCCGCTTTGGAGACTTGGGATCAAACATACCCCCTTCTCCGAATAAGCGGCTGTAAATATAAACAATGAGCAACTTATAAAACATAAAACACTCTCCCTAGGGGCTGCAGACTTATTTAATCCTCGCACGCAAAGTCATTTGACTTTTCTACTATTCTGAAAAAGATGGCTATTCCGAAATGTCGATCAGATATCTTCGGAGGGAGGCGATTTGGAAGCGGTAAGAAATGAGGGGATGGTGGCCCAATGACCTCTTTTCAACATTCCAATCAGCATATCCTGAAAGTTTTAGCTTAATACCCTCAGCTGTTCTTAAGATATTGCATAAAAACCTTTAAGATAAACTGGATGCACAGTAGTACCTTTTGATTTAGTTTGACGAGCTGCAAAGTTTCAACTAAATATTCTTAGACTTTTCAAACACGCCGACAATCAAACATTCCCTCTTTTCCTAATGATAAATCCAGATGGTGGAAAAGTGCAAAATACATGGTTTACTATCCCTACCCTCGGAGTTTTGGGGGGTATTACATCGCTACAGGCATAGTTCCTAGACCATCTAATATTTCGATCAAAGCCTTTTTTGCCAAATTTTAATCAGTACAGAGAAGCGAGCATCTAAAAAGGGCAAGGGAGACTGGTTGCCCTACAATCACTCTTCAGCATGCCCCTCAACATAACCTGAAAGTTTCAACATAATAACCTTAGCCATTTCTTAGATATTGCTGATACACCGTTTTGACAACCAGCATGAACACAGTGTATTTAGATTATGTTCGGTAGCCCAATCAAAAGCTGTGGAGAGGTATATCATTCCCATAGGTATACATATATTCCTTTAGAGAATTTTGAACAAGGTTATTCAAAATTTTTGATCGAATGTTTTTGGAGGGAGGGCAGCGAAAAGTCCTATATCTACCAATAAATCACTATACCCTGCATAGAAGAAAAGAAACACAACACTCCAAATAGAAACAGAGAAGTCCATTCCATACCCCTTTGCAGCAATGGAAGCAAATGCTGCCCAAAAATACCACATAAAGCCCGTAATGAAACCAACCTAAACCCCCAAGTCAAACGCCCCCAATGCATCAAGTACCCCGTATAAAACACCATCCTCTAAGCCCCCTAGCTCACATCCCTATCAGAAGGAATCACCAGTCAACAAGCCTCCTTGCCCGGTGAGATGAGGTCTGCCTGGCCCCCCTCCCAACAAGAAACAAACCAGAAACACTACCAGGAATTAATCCCTTAACTGACAAACACAGGATGCACAACTAAACATGCAATCCCCAAATATATGCTTATTCATTCTAAACTGTAATGCAGTTCAGGCCATGAACATACATCAGCTACAGAAAACAAAAATCATTGCAGAATTGGCAAAAATCTACATCCCTGATGTTATGCTCGTTCAAGCAAAAAAAAGATCTTGCTTTACTTTTAACAAAGCTGAACATTGATACACAGATATATGAAAAATAAATCAACAACACAACACATATCAATACTCCAGTGGAACGTAAGATCACCCACAGAAAATAAGCTAAATGAACTAATATCTTTTAAGAATAATAATTCCACTAATGTTGCTTGCCTCCAGGAAACTCATTTAACCCAAAATCAACAAATTAAGTCTCTGGGATATACTATTCTGAGAAAGGATAGATCATCAGAGAGAAAAGGAGGTGGAGTAGCTTTAATAGTTAAAAATAATATAAATACTGTGGCATCAACTTTCCAGGTTTTGCAAATGATGTTGATGCAATTGGTATCAGTCTTTGGCTGAATAATACAAAAACTTACATAATAAGCTTTTATAACCCTAATGGCCAAACTACAGATGCCATGGATTTCTTTAAATATATAAATAATTCTAATTTGTTAAAAAATATCATTATTTGCGGAGATTTCAATGCCCACGGCCTTTTGTGGGGGAATAAACCAGCAAATAAAGCTGATAAATTGATTGAAAATATGACTTCAAATAATATTGAACTAGCTGTTGCTACCCCTCCAAACCTGAATGCATATTCCAACCCCAAAAATGGCAGATTCTCTACAATTGACCTACAAATTGTGTCTTTAAATATTTTGAAAAATTTGTATAAATAAAATTGATAGTCTATGTACTGACCACTTTGCTATAGTTTGCTCCCTAAGGAACCTGCTGAAACCCAATCACACACCTCAAAATATATCAACAGTAATGCAAATTGGTCTATGTTCCAAAATAAGCTAAATGATGAAATTACAAGTTTAACCCAAAATTCATGCATTTCAAACACAACAGTTGACACACATGCTGAAGTCTTGGCTTCTTTACTAATAAATACAGCTAATCATGCTATCCCCAGGACAACACCCAAAAAAACCTTCCCTAAAGACGTTCCCAAAGCATGGTGGACAAATGAGTGCCAAAATAAATGGAGATAAAAAAGGCAGCTAGGAGAGCATTCATAAAAAAAACCATCACCGGCTACATATTTAAAAAAATTACAAGCAGAATCTAATCAAAAAAGGACTATAATAGATGCTAAATATAAATACTGGAATAATTTTGTAAATAATCTCTCCTGAGAGACTCATGAGCCAATTATACATAAAGTCATAAGCCACATCTGTTTGAAAAAGACTTCCCCCAACCCACTCCGGTATGAGCTTATACATAATAATACCCATTATGACAATGATAATGAAAAAGCTAAGCTATTTGCAACTCTATTTGTTAATAAGCTAACGTCAAATAATCGAAGCAAAATATCCCACTTCCTATGAACCCAAGTTACCAACCAAGCCCAGGATCTGAGTATGTAACTAGTACATTTGCAATCCAGGAAATGAATAATGCAATACATCATATTAGGACCAAAACTAGCAGCAGCTATGGCAATATACACACTACATGGATAAAGAATCTCACCCCTTCATACAAACAGGAACTGCTAAACTGTTGTAATCACGCTTGGGCATCTTCTATGTTCCCCAAAATATGGAAATGTTCGTCCCTCCTGCCAATCCTAAAGAAAAATAAACCCAAAGATAACCCTGAGTCCTATAGACCCATAATGAATACTGCTGTGATGGGGAAAATAATGGAGAAAATGATCTATTACAGACTCCTCTCGTTTGTTGAAAAAAATAATCTGATCCCTCACACTCAACTGGATTCAGGAAACACCACTCCTCAACAGATGATGCTTTCATTTTGCTAACAAATACAATAAATGAATCATTCTCAAAAATAATGTCCTAGTTGCAGCTTTCCTATATATTTTGAAGGGGCATATGACAATGTGAACCACCAAACCCTTTTAAACAAACTTGCAAACCTTGGACTACCCCCCAAGCTAGTATCTTTTATAAAATCTTTTACAGAAGGGCGAAGTTTCATTGTTTGTGTTGGTTCAGCCTCTTCACCCCAAAAGACAATAACCAAAGGCCTACCTCCGGGAGCAGTCCTCAGTTGCCTCCTTTTTGCCCTATATCTCTGGGACATGAACCTCCCCCACTCGAATCTACAATTTTCTGACGATCTGGTGCTATGGTCATCTGGCAAAACCTTTGAGATAGCAAAGTCAAATCTGCAAAAGTCACTTTTTCCAATTTGAAAAATTCTCTCAACATTCAGATTTACCCATTGCACCTACCAAGTCAAAAATAACCAATTTCACCGAAAGCGGAGCCATGTTAATGCAAAACTAACTTTAAATGGAACAACTATTTCAGAAGATAATCATATTAATTACCTAGGTCTCATGCTTGACCAAAAACTTAATTTCCACCTCCACATCACAAACACATTAAAAAAATGCTATAGAAAAACAAATATACTAAAAAGACTTCTTTCCTATATACGGAAGGTAAATTATATTTGAGGGCTTGACGGGAACTTCACATTGCAAAAGACCCTTAATTTTACGGGAGTGTCTTGCCAATCTTCGGCTAATTGTATTGTTAATAAAGACAATAGGATAACCATTTCCAAAAAGTATGTCTCTAATAAAATTTAGTTCATCTGTGATGTAAGATTAGCGAACATTTATGTAGAACACCTCGAAAATTGGGCCTTAAATTCATATTTTTTTAAAACATGTATATTGGGGACGTTATATGGATGATGTAATATCGCTCTGGAATTATGGGGAAAATGAACTTAGGGGCTTTCTAGATCACCTTAATACATATGACCGAAATTTACAATTTACCTTAGAAATTGAAAATGCAAATAAATTACCGTTTCAGGATGTTTTAATTATTCATGACATTGATAAACTGGATTTTACAATTTACAGAAAACCCACACAAAATAACAGATATCTACATTTTAAATCCAATCAGCCCCCCCCCCTCCCCAAGTTAAAAGAGGTGTTGTTACATCTCTTGTTGACCGTGCCCTAGACATTTGCTCTGAATCTTAAATCACAGATGAACAAAATTTTATTAGAGACATACTTTTTGGAAACGGTTATCCTATTGTCTTTTTAACAATACAATTAGCCGAAGATTGGCAAGACACTCCCGTAAAATTAAGGGTCTTTTGCAATGTGAAGTTCCAGTCAAGCCCTCAAATATAATTTACCTTCCATATATTCCAAAAGTCACTACAGTTTAAAAAAAGTTTGCACACAAAATAATTTTTATGTCGCATTTACAAATAATTTTAAAATCATGATTTTCTTAAATTCTGTTAAAGATATAACCCCAGCTACTCGCCAGAGAGGGGTTTTAACAAATACCATGTGACTGTGGCCATTTTTATGTTGGTAGAACCCATCAAAATTTAGAAAAACGCATGCAACAACACAAAGATGACATAACTAAAGCTTTAAATTCTAATAATACAAATATTTCCTTTGATTCTGCTTTAAGCAGTCACATATATGATAACCCTAGTCATAAAATGCTTTTTGAAGAAACTTGCCTTATTAGCAATGATTTAGGCATAAAACAGGTTGTTCGAGAGGCAATTGAAATTAAAATCAAAATAAATAGTAATATTTCTTTAAATAGAGATTTGGGGGAATATTCGCTTAATGCCGTATACACAAATTTAATTAAAAATAATTTGACTAATTATATTAAAAAACCAGTAAATAACTCCACTCAACCTATTACGAATAGACCTTCTAGGCTGGCTGCCAAGAATGCGAGACTAGCTTTAAAAGCTTGTCTGTAAATATTTTAATTCCATCTGAATGAATTGTTCTCTGTCCATTTCGTTTGGAGTACCAGTCCTGGTTGAACTTCCTTGAATTAATGATATTAGGGCTGTTTTAAAAATTTTTTTAAACAGTTTTAATGATTGAATTTTAATGTAAGTTTCTTTTATAGTGTTTTTTATTCTCTTCGTCTGTTTTGCTGAGGACGGCCCTTGGATATAGGGTCGAAATATTCATTTAAAGTTGCGTTCCACTGTCTTGTATAAAAATTTCCCTGTTGTTCTACTTATTTTTTTATGATGGAAAGGCAGTGTGGTCTTCGTTGCTATTTGCGTCTAGCTTTCGGGAGCAGTTGACTTATGATATCTTTTATTTTATTAGTTTAGGCAAAAAACATGCTAATATTATCAATCAACAAAAGTTTTTAGAATCTTGTAGAAATGAAAATTTTATTCCTAAGTATTTAAGATATAAATTGCATTTAAATACCCGGAAAGAAGCGCAATTCGCGCACACATTACATTACTCTAGTCCACATTATTAAGGACAAAAAAACAAAAACGACATATTATTTCCTCGGAAAGAAAATCTCTTGAAAAATTTTTGTGGGAAAGTCTGTCCACTGTTGATTATTCTCAGGTTGTACGATTGGAAAAGAACTTATTTAGTCACGATTTTCGTTTGTCTAGAGAACGTCTTTATAAGAAATTGGAATGTCTGAGGTATGAATCTTCGACAAATCATCGTGTTTATACCCCGAGGTTTACTCCAGGACCTGCTATTGTTAATCTCTCCTCTAGAGCTCTTGAACCTAAGGAAATGCAAACTCTTGCAAAAGCTCCAAAGTTTTCTTTTCCACCAAAACAAGCTCCTGTGGCAGATATTGTTTCCTCCTTAGAATCTTCTTTGCACAAACACTACATATCCATTTCTAACCCAGATGAAGTAAGGTCTTGTTTTATTAATACACTTTACGGCAGCCAAAAAAAAGTTACATCCCATACTAATTTGACACCAGAAATTTCGCACGACATGAAAATCTTGTCTAATCTTCGCAAAGGTCCTTCAATTATAATAACTAAAGCAGACGAGGGAAATCCACTTGTAGTCACGGATACCTTAGATTACGACAATAAAATTTATTCACACTTAAATGACACAAATACATATACTTCCATGACTCACGACCATACTGATAAGTTTGCGAATAAAATTATAACTGAATTAAAGAATCTAAAACAAAATGGCAAAATCACCCCACAATTGTATAATAAATTTCTCCCCCGAGGTAGCTTTTGCCCAAAGTTTTACGGTTTACCGAAATTTCACAAGCAAGGTATTCCCTAAGGCCAATTGTAGCATGTACGAAAGCCCCTGCTTCCAATATTGGAAAGTGGTTATGTACAGCCTTCAAACCGTTACTTCATTCCCAAAAATCGTACATATGTAATTCGGTAGATTTAGCAGAAAAACTTAAAAGTGCAAGCATTTCATAAAATACAATAGTAAGTAGTTTCGACATAGTTTCTATGTACACAAATATAATGTAGTAATATCTGAGCAGTTACTAAAAAAATAAAATAGAAGAAAACTATCATTTAATTGAAGATTCAACAACAGGAATAGATTGTGAGGTTTTATTTTCCCTAGCAAAATTTGTAATAAGTATTCAATGTATTTTCAGTTCCGTAATTCTTTTTATCAACAAAAAAATGATCTCCCTATGGGGGCGCCGCTATCCGGGTTATTAGCGAACATTTATGTAGAACACCTCGAAAATTGGGCCTTAAATTCATATTTTTTTAAAACATGTATATTGGGGACGTTATATGGATGATGTAATATTGCTCTGGAATTATGGGGAAAATGAACTTAGGGGCTTTCTAGATCACCTTAATACATATGACCGAAATTTACAATTTACCTTAGAAATTGAAAATGCAAATAAGTTACCGTTTCTGGATGTTTTAATTATTTGTGACATTGATAAACTGGATTTTACAATTTACAGAAAGCCCACACAAAATAACAGATATCTACATTTTAAATCCAATCACCCCCCACAAGTTAAAAGAGGTGTTGTTACATCTCTTGTTGACAGTGCCCTAAACATTTGCTCTGAATCTTACATCACAGATGAACTAAATTTTATTAGAGACATACTTTTTGGAAACGGTTATCCTATTGTCTTTATTAACAATACAATAAGCCGAAGATTGGCAAGACACTCCCGTAAAATTAAGGGTCTTTTGCAATGTGAAGTTCCCGTCAAGCCCTCAAATATAATTTACCTTCCATATATTCCAAAAGTCACTACAAGTATAAAAAAAGTTTGCACACAAAATAATTTTTATGTCCTATTTACAAATAATTTTAAAATCATGAATTTCTTAAATTCTGGTAAAGATATAACCCCAGTTATTCGCCAGAGAGGGGTTTATCAAATACCATGTGACTGTGGCCATTTTTATGTTGGTAGAACCCATCAAAATTTAGAAAAACGCCTGCAACAACACAAAGATGACATAACTAAAGCTTTAAATTCTAATAATACAAATATTTCCTTTGATTCTGCTTTAAGCAGTCACATATATGATAACCCTAGTCATAAAATGCTTTTTGAAGAAACTTGCCTTATTAGCAATGATTTAGGCATAAAACAGGTTGTTCATGAGGGAATTGAAATTAAAATCAAAATAAATAGTAATATTTCTTTAAAAAGAGATTTGGGGGAATATTCGCTTAATGCCCTATGCGCAAATTTAATTAAAAATGATTTGACTAATTATATTAAAAAACCAGTAAATAACTCCACTCAACCTATTACGAATAGACCTTCTAGGCTGGCTGCCAAGAAGGCGAGACTAGCTTTAAAAGCTTGTCTGTAAATATTTTAATTCCATCTGAATGAATTGTTCTCTGTCCATTTCGTTTGGAGTACCAGTCCTGGTTGAACTTCCTTGAAGTAATGATATTAGGGCTGTTTTAAAAAAATTTTAAACATTTTTAATGATTGAATTTTAATGTAAGTTTCTTTTATAGTGTTTTTATTCTCTTCGTCTGTTTTGCTGAGGACGGCCCTTGGATATAGGCTAGAAATATTCATTTAAAGTTGCGTTCCACTGTCTTGTATAAAAAAAAAAAAAAAAAAAAAAAAAAAAAAAAAAAAAAAAAAAAAAAAAAAAAAAAAAAAAAATCCCTGTTGTTCTACTCATTTTTTTTTTATAAGTGTTTCACTTATGGAAGTTTTTATTTCTTTTGTATCCAGGATTTTTTTGAGAGGGGATATAAAAAAAAATGCTGGGGAGGGGGGCTTACAAAAAAAGCTTTTAAAAAAACATCAAAAGCTTGTTTATATTCAGATTTGCTACGTTTTACGAGTCGGACAATCTTTTTTTTTGTAGTGGGGGGAACCTCCCGCCCCCTGGACACAGCCTTGATAGCAGGAGACCAATTTTTTTTCTTTGAATAGTCTTAAAATCATTATTCAGCTGGGCATCAATTAGCATATTTGAGCCTCTCGGAATAATATCATAGTGCTGTTCAAGATGTCTTGTTCAGCAGTTGAAATTTTATCAACTATAGTTCACTGCATCTGCATACCATTGAAATGGTCAGACTACTCCCAGAAGTCGGCTAGTGTGGCTATGGTAAGTAAGTTAAGGAAAGGATATAAAAACTGATACATAAGACATTGAACTTCAAAGATAAAGCAATAAAACACTCAACCAAAAGGTTTTTTCTCCATTTAAGTAGCAAGATATACAAACCACGATCAAGATCCTTTGATCTCTTTTTGATTGACTATGGAGTTTCGAAATTTGCTCCCAATAAAATTTTGTAAAATAATCAAATAAAACAATTTGTTTGTTCTGTTAAGATATTCAACAAGAAATTTAAGAAAACAGGATCAATTAAATAGTGTTTAATAGCAGAGTTGCGAACTATCACGCTTTCCTAGATTTGGTTTGTACTTTGTACTAAATTACTTTCTTTTTGCCAATTTCTAGCTAAAACAATGTCTTTTTTACACTTTTACAAAATGATGATAATAGAAAAATTCTAAAGAAAAATTGAAACTCCAAATTAAATTATTCAAACTTAATTGCTCGTTCGTACTTTTCTGTGTAATGTGTACCAAATAAAATTGCCTTTCTGGTGTTTTTCACTTGACAAGAAGAAGATTCAATTAGCAAGCAAAGAATAAAAATATTGGCTGCCTTAGATGTCAACGTAATTGTAAGAGCAATCATTGGTTTTGATAAGGTAGGAATGAGTATATTATTTGGCTGCAAGAACATTAATGCAAGAAGAACTACCAGAACACAACTTTTCCAGTGTTTGTCTTTAACTCTCAGACTGATAAAAATTTTGCAAAAATTATTTTGCACAAGCCCAAAAACATACCCAAGAATTTATTAGATATGCAGTCTATACTGCTAAAACGACCAGAAAAAAGAACAGAAAGAACAGAAAAAAGGTTTGTCGGCTGTGGGCGCTATAAAGGGTGAGGCTAATGGAGATCAAGGAACACATTCTGAACCAACTTCTTATGCTCTTTTCAGTGGTATAAATTAAATTCAAATACTTTGGGTGAAATCAAAATTATTTCATTTTATGGCTTATGTCTCTCATTTTTCCTATAGATAAGATAATCCTCTTCTGTCAAAAGTGTTCCTAGCGAATTCAAAATTAGCCCAATCTTGGCGTTTGTCTGCTTTTTTTCTTAACAAAAAGAAACAAATGTCATATCTACATGGTATAACTCCATAAGATAATCTTTTTCTGTCAAAACTGGCTTATGTCTCTAACAATACAAAATAGGACATTTCTGACTGCACCATTTGATTACTCGTGCTGAGTTTACCCATGACATATACATAACTCATTTTCAACCAAAATCGCATATGTCGCACTTTTAATTATCATATCCGAGTGGAACCTGTTCTTTTTATTCTTCACGAGCCATAGAGAAAATGACTTAGCTGAGATTCTGGAGTAACAGGCGATGAAAATTGCTGCCGTCATGCGCAACCTCTCAGTGAGAGTTTGTTTGTGCTTTCCTTACCTTAAATCGCACTTGTCAGCGAGTTAAGTTGGCTATAACCTTTGTTTCTCCTAGACAATTTAAATATGCTGAACAGAATTTCAGGTGTTTGAAACACTGGTCCACAGGCTTTTGGTAAATTTGTGGCAGACTCACTTGTCATTCCTCGAGGGTCTATTAAACTAGTAAATTAAATCATCCATAATTGTATAAAGCTTAGGCCAAATGCATTTTTCCACATAAGGAGCTTGCAAAGCAGTAGCTTATCAGCACTCAACTGGTTAACCGCGACCTTGTGAGCGTTTTTCTTGCACAAATCTGCTCAAAATGTGTAAGTGTATATTACTACCAACAACTCACTGTAGAACCAAGCCACCTGAGTGTGCTTTTGCTGTACTGAAGCGCGTGTGCTGAACAAAATGGAAAGCTTATGAACTAATGTAGCCTTAGTAGCAATAATTTTACAAACAGATAGACTCTTGTTTAGAATGTACCAAAAAATCTAAATGTGTCATACAAATTGCCGAAAAAATCAAGAAAGGGAGAGAAGAAATAAATTCTACTGAAAAAGAGATTCTCTTGCATAGCCAAGGTTTAATTCTAGGTTGGCAGAAGGGAAAATAAACTTTTGTTTCCTTAAATTCTGTTGGCTCAAGTCCTTAACAATTAACTATAGAAGAAACCGAAGATTGCAAGCAGGAAGAGTTCAATTATTCAATCACACAGCAGCAACATTTTAAGAAATTTAAAATAAATCTCTTGTGAATTATTATCTCGATTTATCAGTAGTTGTACCAAACCAATCGTGCTCAAAATCCTCCTCAAGGCCATACTGTGGTGTTTATTTTCTGGATGGTGAAGTTTTCCCCACAGTAGAGTGAAGACGGTCTGTTATCATTGTAATATCCTTTCTTGTTTTAGTTTAAAGCTTTTTTCAATAAGCAATGCATAGAACTCCTCCAAAAAAAAGTCCCCCCCCCAGATCCCACCCCAAATACCAGTGAAATTGATACCCATCTTGGCTGGTCAAGCTCATTGTCACAAAGTTCACATGATAGCTCCAATTCTGAGAATAGGACAATGATCAGTGTAGGGGCTAATGTCACTATAAATGATGATAATGGGTTTCAAGAGGTCCTTTCTACAAGCTCTAAAAAAAGGAAAAAAATCTCCCAAATCAAAAGTATTTCCCCTCTCCCCGCCCAAGATCATCCCTCCCAAAACTTAGGATTTACCTTTAAAATTTCTCCTAATACCCCCTTTGAAATAAAAAAGATTACTGCAATAAGAGTTGCAATTTTCAAATTGCTAAAATCAATGTTCTCTCTTAATATTCACCGTGATGGATCTCTGCTAATAGCTGTCCAAGATCAGAAATCAGCAGACACAATAATTAATCTAAAAATCGCTTCTGAATACCCCAATTAATGCATCTAAATGGAACCCAAAACAATCCCCAACAAAAATAGTAGTTTATAATGTTCCCCCAGAAATACCCATTCAGGAGTTAAAAGAAGGGCTCTCAGATAGGGCTGGCAACACAATCCCAGTTGAAGATGTTACCCGACTTGGTAAACCTAACTCCAATGGCCTAAAAACAAGTAGATCCTTCTTATTTACACTGAACGAAAAAATTAATATCCCAGAAAAGTTATTCCTATTTGGGCAAATCAAACCGCACAAGGAATACAAGCCAAAGCCTATCCAGTGTCGGAAGTGTCTGAAACTGGGACAAACAACAAATAAATGCAATGAAATTCTCCTAGCTTGTAGTAATTGTAAAGGCTCCGATCCTAAAGAGTTGACATCTTGCAACAACACTCAGCCCACACGTATCAATTGTAAAGGCCCACATGAATCCACCTATAAATGACAATGCTTTGCATATAAGAAAAGAGCACTAACACTCCAAAAAGCAACAGAGAAGGCCATTCCATACCCTTTTGCAGCTATGGAAGCAAATGCTGCCCAATCACACCATTGAAAACCTATATTGAAATCATATAAAACTCCCAAGTCAAACACTCCCAATGCATCAAGTACTCCTTACAAAACACCATCCTTTAAGCCCCCTAGCTCACATATCTATCAGAAAGAATCACCAAGCCAACAAACCTCCTTGCCTAGTGAGATGAGGTTGGCCTGGCACCCTCTCCCAAAAACAAACAAACCAGAAACACTACCAGGAATTAATCTCTTAACTGACAAACTGGATGCACAACCAAACATGCAAACCCCAAATATATGCTTATTAATTCTAAACTGCAATGCAGTTCAGGCCATGAATATACTACAACAACAGAAAACAAAAATCATTGCTAAATTGGCAGAAATCTACATCCCTAATCATATGCTCATTCAAGCAAAAAAAGATCTTGCTTTACTATTAACAAAGCTGAACATTGATACACAGTCACATGAAAAGTAAATCAACAACACAACACATATCAATACTCCAGTGGAACGTAAGATTACTTACTGAACATAAGTTAAATGAACAAATATCTTTTATGAATAATAATTCCATCAATATTGCTTGCCTCCAGGAAACTCATTTAACCCAAAATCAACAAATTAAGTCTCTGGGATACACTATCCTGAGAAAGGATAGATCATAAGAGAGAAAAGGAGTTGGAGTAGCTTTAATAGTCAAAAATAATATAAAATTCTGTGGCATCAACTTTCCAGATTATGTAAATGGTGTTGATGCAATTGGTATCAGTGTTTGGCTGAATAATACAAAAACTTACATAATAAGCTTTTATAACCCTAATGGCCAAACTAAAGATGCCATGGATTTCTTCAGCTATATAAATAATTCTAATATGTTGAAAAATATCATTATTTGTGGAGACTTTAATGCCCACATCCTTTTGTGGGGGAATAAACCAGCAAATAAAGCTGGTAAGTTTATTGAGCATATGACTTCAAATAATAATGAATTAACTGTTGCTACCCCTCCAAACCTGAATACATATTTCAACCCCAAAAGTAGCAGTTTCTCTACAATTGACCTACAAATTGTGTCTTTAAATATTTTGAAAAAAATTTATATAAATAAAATTGATAGTCTATGTACTGAACACTTTGCCATAGTTTGCTCCCTAAGCGAACCTGCTGAAACCCTATCCCATACCTCCAATTATATCAATACTAAAGCGAATTGGCCTATGTTCCAAAATAAGCTAAATGATGAAATTACAAGTTTCAACCAAAATTCATGCATTTTCAAACGCAACAGCTGACACACTTGCTGAAGTTTTGGCATCTTTACTAATAAATACAGCTAATCATTCTATCCCCAGGACAACACCCAGGAAAACCTTCCCTAAACATATTCCCAAAGCATGGTGGACGAATGAGTGCCAACATAAACGGAGAACTAAAAAGGCAGCTAGGAGAACATTCTTAAAAAACCATCACCTACTACATATTTAAAAAAATTACAAGCAAAATCTAATCTAAAAAGGACCATAATAAATAATAAATATAATTACTGTAATATTTTGCAAATAATCTCTTCCGAGAAACACATGATCCAATTATACAGAAAGTCATAAGCCACATCTGTGGGGAAAAAACTTCCCCCGACCCACTCCTGTATGAGCTAATACATAATAATACCCATTATGACAATGATAATGAAAAAGCTAAGCTATTTGCCACTCTTTTTGTTAATAAGTTAACATCAAATAATTGTAGCAAAATGCCCCCAATTCCCGTGAACCCAAGTTACCATCCTCGCCCAGGATCCGAGTATATAACCAGCCCATTTTCAATCCAGGAAATGAATAATGCAATTCATCATATTAGGACCAAGACTAGCGGCAGCTATGACAATATACACCCTACATGGATAAAGAATCTCACCCCTTCATACAAACAGGAACTTCTAAATTGTTATAATCATGCTTGGGCTTCATCTATGTTTCCCCAATATCTGGAAATATTCGTCCCTCCTACCAATCCTATAGAAAAATAAACCCAAAAATAACCCTGAGTCTTTTAGGCCCATAATGATTACTCCTGTGATGAGGAAAATAATGGAGAAAATGATATATTTCTGACTCCTGTGGTTTGCTGAATAAAATAATATGATCCCTCAAACTCTAACTGGCTTCAGGAAACACCATTCCTCAACAGATGCTTTCATTTTGCTAACAAATACAATAAATGAATCATTCTCAAAAAATGATGTCCTAGTTGCAGCTTTCCTATATTTTGAAGGGGCATATGACAATGTGAACCACCAAACCCTTTTAAAACAAACTTGCAAACCTTTGACTACCCCCCAACCTAGTATCTTTTATAAAATCGTTCCAGTTTTTATCCAGTTTTAAACCTTTCTCCAGTTTTATAAATCACATATAAGACCCCATATTGACTATGGGCTCTTCGTCTATGGTGCATGTGCAAAGAACCAAATGCAAAAATTGAAACAATACAAAACGATATAATACGTCTCATATTCGGTCTTAGGGAACACACAAGCACCAATTTTCTGCTCATGGAGAGTGGATTAACAACAATAAGGGAGAGATGTAGATTTCTTTTGATAAAACATCTTACAAAAATTGAATCAAATAGCTCACACACCCTACATAATTGGTTAAGAAATCCAGCAATGCATAGAGGCATTGCAGATGAGTATGCCAATATTCAGAAGAAGTTCCTTATACCCGCAATGTCTATGGCACCTACTTTCCCCCAATCCCCTCCATGGAATTGGTCAATCCCCATAATAAATACTGATTTCTGAAAGTGGAATAAAGATTTAACCCCCATTGCTTTTGTCCAGAAAAAAAAATTGCTGAACTTAATAAAGTTACTTATAAAAACCACTTCCAAATATTTGTTGATGGGTCAAAAATGAATGAGAAGGTAGCAAGTGGTGTTTTCCTTCCTCACCTGAAAATTGCAATGGGCAAGAGATTATATAATAATGTATCTATAATGTCTGCAGATTTAAATGCCATAATCATGGCATTAGAACACCTTATTGAAAACCAACCTTTGATTGCTAATTCAAATAATATTATAGAATATTCCGACTCTTTATCAAGTCTTGAGCTGCTGGCCTCAGCTCCTCAGTATAAGTTGGACATTGACACTTATCATTGTTTCAATATTATAGATAATCTTGCTTCAAGTGGCATAAGAACTTATTTTCAGTATATTCCTAGCCACTCTGGTATAAGTGGTAATCATCAGGTTGATGAAATAGCAAAAAATACTATAAATATTGACCAGCCAAGTGGGAGACCAATCCCCATTACAGATGTTTTACCGATGGAGACCATCAGATATTAATTTTAATAAGAATAATCCTATCCTTTCCCCCTTTCCCAATAAGTATTTTTTTAAAATTTATCATAGAATTCGTTCTGGAACAAATGTACTAAATTTTCTTGCATTCTCGTATGAGTTTCCTAATTCAAGTGGTTCAACTCCCCTGTCCCCTCTTTTCAGGCATTGTAATGTGAATAATGAAACAATTGATCATTGCCTATTTGAATGTAATATGCTGACGTGCACAACATACCTTGCTTTGTAAAACTGTTAAAATTCTTCAAACACCACAAAATCTCACTATCAGCCAAG
Organism: Artemia sinica; assembly: GCA_027921565.1. Lineage (NCBI taxonomy): Eukaryota > Metazoa > Arthropoda > Branchiopoda > Anostraca > Artemiidae > Artemia > Artemia sinica. Next base: position 52,195,740 of record CM051267.1, read on the forward strand.
AGCCTAGCCAACTATACCTGCACACAGAGCATAGAAACCGACATCTATCATCTTATATTTGAACTCCTAGAGTCGAAAGATCTACTGAAAGATATCTGAAAATTTTTAATAAATAAAAGGCAATCAAGCCAGTAGCTCTTTAGCCCACAGAGTGAAGCAAAAGGAAAAGGGCTAAATAGTATTACCGAAAAGCCCGCCTGCTGTTAAATAGAAGAAAAAGAAGAATTATTGACTGCGGTAAGTGAGTTGAAGAAGAGAAGAAGAAGAAATGCTAAATAGAAGAAGAAGACTCAGTAACACAGCAGCAACATTTAAAGAAATTTAAACTAAATTTCTTGTGTTATTATCTCAATTAATCAGTAGTTGTACCGAACGAATCGTGCTCAAATCCTCCTCAGGGCCATACTGTGGTGTTTTCTTTTGATCCTGAAACTTCCCCATAGTAGAGTGCAGACGGTTTGTTATCACTGTGTTACCCATTCTTGTTTTAGTTTTGTTTTAGTTTAAAGCTTTTTCTAATAGGCAATGATTAGAACTCCTCTAAAAAAAGTCCCCCCAGATCCCACCCCAAATACCAGTGAAACTGATACCCATATTGGCTGGTCAAGCTCACTATCACAAAGTTCACATGATAGCTCCAATACTGAGAATAGGACAATGATCAGTGTAGGGGCTAATGTCACTATAAATGATGATAATGGGTTTCAAGAGGTCCTTTCTAGAAGCTCAAAAAAAAATGAAAAAATCTCCCGAATCAAAAGCATTTCCCCTCTCCCTGCCCAAGATCCTCCCTCCCGAAACTTAGAAATTTATCTTAAAATTTCTCTTATTATCCCCTTTGAAATAAAAAAGATTACTGCAATAAGAGTTGCAATTTTCAAACTGATAAAATCAATGTTCTCTGTTAATATTCACCGTGATGGATCTCTGCTAATAGCTGTCCAAGATCAAAAATCAGCAGAAACAATAATTAATCTAATATCCCTTCTGAATACCCCAATTAATGCATCTAAATGAAACCCAAAAGAATCTCCAACAAAAATAGTAGTTTATAATGTTCCCCCATAAATACCCATTCAGGAGTTAAAAGAAGGGCTCTCAGATAGGGCTTGCAACCCAATCCCAGTTGAGGATGTTACCCAACTTGGTAAACCTAACTCTAATGGCCTAAAAACAAGTAGATCCTTCTTATTTACACTGAAGGAAAAAATTAATATCCCAGAAAAGTTATTCCTATTTGGGCAAATCAAACCGCACAAGGAATACAAACCAAAGCCTATCGAGTGTCAGAAGTGTTTCAAACTCGGACACACAACAAACAAATGCAATGAAATTCTCCTAGAGTGTAGTAATTGTAAAGCATTCCATCCTAAAGAGTTGACAACTTGCAACAACACTCAGCCTACATGTATCAATTGCAAAGGCCCACATGAATCTACCAATAAATCACTATACCCTGCATAGAAGAAAAGAACACTAACACTCCAAATAGCAACAGAGAAGTCCATTCCATACCCCTTTGCAGCAATGGAAGCAAATGCTGCCCAACAATACCACATAAAGCCCGTAATGAAACCAACCTAAACCCCCAAGTCAAACGCCCCCAATGCATCAAGTACCCCGTATAAAACACCATCCTCTAAGCCCCCTTGCTCACATCCCTATCAGAAGGAATCACCAAGTCAACAAGCCTCCTTGCCCGGTGAGATGAGGTCAGCCTGGCCCCCCTCCCAACAAGAAACAAACCAGAAACACTACCAGGAATTAATCCCTTAACTGACAAACAGGATGCACAACCAAACATGCAATCCCCAAATATATGCTTATTCATTCTAAACTGTAATGCAGTTCAGGCCATGAACATACATCAACTACAGAAAACAAAAATCATTGCAGAATTGGCAAAAATCTACATCCCTGATATTATGCTCGTTCAAGCAAAAAAAAAAAGATCTTGCTTTACTTTTAACAAAGCTGAACATTGATACACAGATATATGAAAAATAAATCAACAACACAACACGTATCAATCCTCCAGTGGAACGTAAGATCACCCACAGAAAATAAGCTAAATGAACTAATATCTTTTAAGAATAATAATTCCATTAATATTGCTTGCCTCCAGGAAACTCATTTAACCCAAAATCAACAAATTAAGTCTCTGGGATATACTATTCTGAGAAAGGATAGATCATCAGAGAGAAAAGGAGGTGGAGTAGCTTTAATAGTTAAAAAAATATAAATTCTGTGGCATCAACTTTCCAGGTTTTGCAAATGATGTTGATGCAATTGGTATCAGTGTTTGGCTGAATAATACAAAAACTTACATAATAAGCTTTTATAACCCTAATGGCCAAACTACAGATGCCATGGATTTCTTTAAATATATAAATAATTCTAATATGTTAAAAAATATCATTATTTGCGGAGATTTCAATGCCCACGGCCTTTTGTGGGGGAATAAACCAGCAAATAAAGCTTGTAAATTGATTGAAAATATGACTTCAAATAATATTGAATTAGCTGTTGCTACCCCTCCAAACCTGAATGCATATTTCAACCCCAAAAATGGCAGATTCTCTACAATTGACCTACAAATTGTGTCTTTAAATATTTTGAATAAGATTTGTATAAATGAAATTGATAGTCTATGTACTGACCACTTTGCTATAGTTTGCTCCCTAAAGGAACCTGCTGAAACCCGATCACACACCTCAAAATATATCAACAGTAATGCAAATTGGTCTATGTTCCAAAATAAGCTAAATGATGAAATTACAAGTTTCAACCAAAATTCATGCATTTCAAACACAACAGTTGACACACATGCTGAAGTCTTGGCATCTTTACTAATAAATACAGCTAATCATGCTATCCCCAGGACAACACCCAAAAAAACCTTCCTAAAGACGTTCCCAAAGCATGGTGGACAAATGAGTGCCAAAATAAATGGAGAATAAAAAAGGTAGCTAGGAGAGCAATAATAAAAAAAACATCACCTACTACATATTTAAAAAAATTACATGCAGAATCTAATCAAAAAAGGACTATAATAGATGCTAAATATAAATACTGGAATAATTTTGCAAATAATCTCTTCCGAGAAACACATGATCCAATTATACAGAAAGTCATAAGCCACATCACAGATGAACAAAATTTTATTAGAGACATACTTTTTGGAAACGGTTATCCTATTGTCTTTATTAACAATACAATTAGCCGAAGATTGGCAAGACACTCCCGTAAAATTAAGGGTCTTTTGCAATGTGAAGTTCCCGTCAAGCCCTCAAATATAATTTACCTTCCATATATTCCAAAAGTCACTACAAGTTTAAAAAAAGTTTGCACACAAAATAATTTTTATGTCGTATTTACAAATAATTTTAAAATCATGATTTTTCTTAAATTCTGTTTAAAGATATAACCCCAGTTACTCGCCAGAGAGGGGTTTATCAAATACCATTTGACTGTGGCCATTTTTATGTTGGTAGAACCCATCAAAATTTTGAAAAACGCCTGCAACAACAACAAAAAGATGACATAACTAAAGCTTTAAATTCTAATAATACAAATATTTCCTTTGATTCTGCTTTAAGCAGTCACATATATGATAACCCTAGTCATAAAATGTTTTTTGAAGAAACTTGCCTTATTAGCAATGATTTAGGCATAAAACAGGTTGTTCGAGAGGCAATTGAAATTAATCAAAATAAATAGTAATATTTCTTTAAATAGAGATTTGGGGGAATATTCGCTTAATGCCCTATACACAAATTTAATTAAAAATGATTTGACTAATTATATTAAAAACCAGTAAATAACTCCACTCAACCTATTACGATATACCTTCTAGGCTGGCTGCCAAGAATGCGAGACTAGATTTAAAAGCTTGTCTGTAAATATTTTAATTCCATCTGAATGAATTGTTCTCTGTCCATTTCGTTTGGAGTACCAGTCCTGGTTGAACTTCCTTGAAGTAATGATATTAGGGCTGTTTTAAAAATTTTTTTAAACAGTTTTAATGATTGAATTTTAATGTAAGTTTCTGTTATAGTGTTTTTATTCTCTTCGTCTGTTTTGCTGAGGACGGCCCTTGGATATAGGGTCGAAATATTCATTTAAATTTGCGTTCCACTGTCTTGTATAAAAAAAAAAAAAAAAAAAAAAAAAAAAAAAAAAAAAAAAAAAAAAAAAAAAAAAAAAAAAAAAAATCCCTGTTGTTCTACTTATTTTTTTACATTTTTCATTCACTTATGGAAGTTTTATATTCTTTTGTATCCAGGATTTTTTTGAGGGGGGATATAAAATAATGCTGGGGAGGGGGGCTTACAAAAAAAGCTTTTAAAAAAACATCAAAAGCTTGTTTATATTCAGATTTGCTACGTTTTACGAGTCGGACAAACTTTTTTTTTTTGTAGTGGGGGGAACCTCCCGCCCCCTGGACACAGCTTTGATAGCAGGAGACCAATTTTTTTTCTTTGAATAGTCTTAAAATCATTATTTAGCTGGGCATCAATTAGCATATTTGAGCCTCTCGGAATAATATCATAGTGCTGTTCAAGATGTCTTGTTCAGCAGTTGAAATTTTATCAACTATAGTTCACTGCATCTGCATACCATTGAAATGGTCAGACTACTCCCAGAAGTCGGCTAGTGTGGCTGTGGTAAGTAAGTTAAGGAAAGGATATAAAAAACTGATACATAAGACATTGAACTTTAAAGATAAAGCAATAAAAAACTCCACCAAAAGGTTTTTTCTCCATTTAAGTAGCAAGATATACAAACCACGATCAAGATCCTTTGATCTCATTTTGATTGACTATGGAGTTTCGAAATTTGCTCACAATAAAATGTTGTAAAAAAATCAAATAAAACAATTTGTTTGTTCTGTTAAGATATTCAACAAGAAATTTAAGAAAACAGGATCAATTAAATAGTGTTTAATAGCAGAGTTGCGAACTATCACGCTTTCCTAGATTATTTTGTACTTTGTACTAAATTTCTTTCTTTTTGCCAATTTCTAGCTAAAACAATGTCTTTTTTACACTTTTACAAAATGATGATAATAGAAAAATTCTAAAGAAAAAATTGAAACTCCAAATTAAATTATTCAAACTTAATTGCTCGTTGGTACTTTTTTGTGTAATGTGTACCAAATAAAATTGCCTTTCTGGTGTTTTCATTTGACAAGAAGAAGATTCAATTAGCAAGCAAAGAATAAAAATATTGGCTGCCTTAGATGTCAACGTAATTGTAAGAGCAATCATTGGTTTTGATAAGGTAAGAATGAGTATATTATTTGGCTGCAAGATTATTAATGCAAGAAGAACTACCAGAACACAACTTTTCCAGTGTTTGTCTTTAACTCTCAGACTGATAAAATTTTGCAAAAATTATTTTGCACAAGCCCAAAAACATACCCAAGAATTTATTAGATATGCAGTCTATACTGCTAAAACGACCAGAAAAAAGAACAGAAAGAACAGAAAAAAGGTTTGTCGGCTCTGGGCGCTCTAAAGGGTGAGGCTAATGGAGATCAAGGAACACATTCTGAACCAACTTCTTATGCTCTTTTCAGTGGTATAAATTAAATTCAAATACTTTGGGTGAAATCAAAATTATTTCATTTTATTTCTTATGTCTCCTTTTTCCTATAGATAAGATAATCCTCTTCTGTCAAAAGTGTTCCTAGCGAATTCAAAATTAGCCCAATCTTGGCGTTTGTCTGCTTTTTTCTTAACAAAAAGAAACAAATGTCATATCTACATGCTATAACTCCATAAGATAATCTTTTTCTATCAAAACTGGCTTATGTCTCTAACAATACAAAATAGGACATTTCTGACTGCACCATTTGATTACTCGTGCTGAGTTTACCCATGACATATACATAACTCATTTTCAACCAAAATCGCATATGTCGCACTTTTAATTATCATATCCGAGTGGAACCTGTTCTTTTTATTCTTCACGAGCCACAGAGAAAATGACTTAGCTGGAGATTCTGGAGTAACAGGCGATGAAAATTGCTGCCGTCATGCGCAACCTCTCAGTGAGAGTTTGTTTGTGCTTTCCTTACCTTAAATCGCACTTGTCAGCGAGTTAAGTTGGCTATAACCTTTGCTTGTCCTAGACAATTCAAATATGCTGAACAGAATTTCAGGTGTTTGAAACACTGGTCCACAGGCTTTTGGTAAATTTGTGGCAGACTCACTTGTCATTCCTCGAGGGTCTATTAAACTAGTAAATTAACTCATCCATAATTGTATAAAGCTTAGGTCAAATGCATTTTTTCCACATAAGGAGCTTGCAAAGCAGTAGCTTATCAGCACTCAACTGGTTAACCGCGACCTTGTGAGCGTTTTTCTTGCACAAATCTGCTCAAAATGTGTAAGTGTATATTACTACCAACAACTCACTGTAGAACCAAGCCACCTGAGTGTGCTTTGCTGTACTGAAGCGCGTGTGCTGAACAAAATGGAAAGCTTATGACCTAATGTAGGCTTAGTAGCAATAATTTTACAAACAGATAGACTTTTGTTTAGAATGTACCAAAAAATCTAAATGTGTCATACAAATTGCCAAAAAAATCAAAAAAGGGAGAGAAGAAATAAATTCTACTGAAAAAGAGATTCTCCTGCATAGCCAAGGTTTAATTCTAGGTTGGCAGAAGGGAAAATAAACTTTTTTTTCCTTAAATTCTGTTGGCTCAAGTCCTTAACAATTAACTATAGAAGAAACCAAAGATTGCAAGCAGGAAGAGTTCAATTATTCAATCACACAGCAGCAACATTTTAAGAAATTTAAAATAAATCTCTTGTGAATTATTATCTCGATTTATCAGTAGTTGTGCCAAACCAATCGTGCTCAAAATCCTCCTCAAGGCCATACTGTGGTGTTTATTTTGTGGATGGTGAAGTTTTCCCCACAGTAGAGTGCAGACGGTCTGTTATCATTGTAATATCCTTTCTTGTTTTAGTTTAAAGCTTTTTTCAATAAGCAATGCATAGAACTCCTCCAAAAAAAAAAAGTCCCCCCCCAGATCCCACCCCAAATACCAGTGAAATTGATACCCATCTTGGCTGGTCAAGCTCATTATCACAAAGTTCAAATGATAGCTCCAATTCTGAGAATAGGACAATGATCAGTGTAGGGGCTAATGTCACTATAAATGATGATAATGGGTTTCAAGAGGTCCTTTCTACAAGCTCTAAAAAAAGGAAAAAAATCTCCCCAATCAAAAGCATTTCCCCTCTCCCCGCCCAAGATCATCCCTCCCAAAACTTAGGAATTTACCTTAAAATTTCTCCTAATACCCCCTTTGAAATAAAAAAGATTACTGCAATAAGAGTTGCAATTTTCAAATTGCTAAAATCAATGTTCTCTCTTAATATTCACCGTGATGGATCTCTGCTAATAGCTGTCCAAGATCAGAAATCAGCAGACACAATAATTAATCTAAAATCCCTTCTGAATACCCCCAATTAATGCATCTAAATGGAACCCAAAACAATCCCCAACAAAAATAGTAGTTTATAATGTTCCCCCAGAAATACCCATTCAGGAGTTAAAAGAAGGGCTCTCAGATAGGGCTGGCAACACAATCCCAGTTGAAGATGTTACCCAACTTGGTAAACCTAACTCCAATGGCCTAAAAACAAGTAGATCCTTCTTATTTACACTGAAGGAAAAAATTAATATCCCAGAAAAGTTATTCCTATTTGGGCAAATCAAACCGCACAAGGAATACAAGCCAAAGCCTATCCAGTGTCAGAAGTGTCTGAAACTGGGACACACAACAAATAAATGCAATGAAATTCTTATAGCTTGTAGTAATTGTAAAGGCTCCGATCCTAAAGAGTTGACAACTTGCAACAACACTCAGCCTACACGTATCAATTGTAAAGGCCCACATGAACCCACCTATAAATGACAATGCTTTGCATATAAGAAAAGAGCACTAACACTCCAAAAAGCAACAGAGAAGGCCATTCCATACCCTTTTGCAGCTATGGAAGCAAATGCTGCCCAATCACACCAAATAAAACCTATATTGAAATCAAATAAAACTCCCAAGTCAAACACTCCCAATGCATCAAGAACTCCTTACAAAACACCATCCTTTAAGCCCCCTAGCTCACATATCTATCAGAAAGAATCACCAAGCCAACAAGCCTCTTTGCCTAGTGAGATGAGGGTGGCCTGGCACCCCCTCCCAACAAGAAACAAACCAGAAACACTACCAGGAATTAATCCCTTAACTGACAAACTGGATGCACAACCAAACATGCAAACCCCAAATATATGCTTATTAATTCTAAACTGCAATGCAGTTCAGGCCATGAATATACAACAACAACAGAAAACAAAAATCATTGCTAAATTGGCAAAAATCTACATCCCTAATCATATGATCATTCAAGCAAAAAAAAGATCTTGCTTTACTATTAACAAAGCTGAACATTGATACACTGTCATATCAAAAGTAAATCAACAACACAACACATATCAATACTCCAGTGGAAAGTAAGATCACTTACTGAACGTAAGTTAAATGAACAAATATCTTTTATGAATAATAATTCCATCAATATTGCTTGCCTCCAGGAAACTCATTTAACCCAAAATCAACAAATTAAGTCTCTGGGATACACTATCCTGAGAAAAGGATAGATCATAAGAGAGAAAAGGAGTTGGAGTAGCTTTAATAGTCAAAAATAATATAAAATTCTGTGGCATCAACTTTCCAGATTTTGTAAATGATGTTGATGCAATTGGTATCAGTGTTTGGCTGAATAATACAAAAACTTACATAATAAGCTTTTATAACCCTAATGGCCAAACTAAAGATACCATGGATTTCTTCAGCTATATAAATAATTCTAATATGTTGAAAAATATCATTATTTGTGGAGACTTTAATGCCCACATCCTTTTGTGGGGGAATAAACCAGCAAATAAAGCTGGTAAGTTCATTGAGCATATGACTTCAAATAATAATGAATTAGCTGTTGCTACCCCTCCAAACCTGAATACATATTTCAACCCCAAAAGTAGCAGTTTCTCTACAATTGACCTACAAATTGTGTCTTTAAATATTTTGAATAAAATTTATATAAATAAAATTGATAGTCTATGTACTGAACACTTTGCCATAGTTTGCTCCCTAAGCGAACCTGCTGAAACCCTATCCCATACCTCCAATTATATCAATACTAAAGCGAATTGGTCTATGTTCCAAAATAAGCTAAATGATGAAATTACAAGTTTCAACCAAAATTCATGCATTTCAAACGCAACAGCTGACACACTTGCTGAACTTTTGGCATTATTACTAATAAATACAGCTAATCATTCTATCCCCTGGACAACACCCGGGAAAACCTTCCCTAAACATATTCCCAAAGCATGGTGGACAAATGAGTGCCAACATAAATGAAGAACTAAAAAGGCAGCTAGGAGAACATTCTTAAAAAAAACCATCACCTACTACATATTCAAAAAAATTACAAGCAAAATCTAATCTAAAAAGGACCATAATAAATAATAAATATAATTACTGGAATATTTTTTGCAAATAATCTCTCCCGAGAATCACATGATCCAATTATACATAAAGTCATAAGTCACATCTGTGGGGAAAAGACTTCCCCCGACCCACTCCTATATGAGCTTATACATAATAATACCCATTATGACAATGATAATGAAAAAGCTAAGCTATTTGCCACTCTTTTTGTTAATAAGTTAACATCAAATAATTGTAGCAAAATGCCCCCAATTCCCGTGAACCCAAGTTACCACCCTCGCCCAGGATCCGAGTATATAACCAGCCCATTTTCAATCCAGGAAATGAATAATGCAATTCATCATATTAGGACCAAGACTAGCGGCAGCTATGACAATATACACCCTACATGGATAAAGAATCTCACCCCTTCATACAAACAGGAACTTCTAAATTGTTATAATCATGCTTGGGCTTTATCTATGTTCCCCAATATCTGGAAATGTTCGTCGTCCCTCCTACCAATCCTATAGAAAAATAAACCCAAAAATAACCCTGAGTCTTTTAGGCCCATAATGATTACTCCTGTGATGAGGAAAATAATGGAGAAAATGATATATTTCTGACTACTGTGGTTTGTTGAATAAAATAATATGATCCCTCAAACTCTAACTGGCTTCAGGAAACACCATTCCTCAACAGATGCTTTTTCATTTTGCTAACAAATACAATAAATGAATCATTCTCAAAAAATAATGTCCTAGTTGCAGCTTTCCTATATTTTGAAGGGGCATATGACAATGTGAACCACCAAACCCTTTTAAACAAACTTGCAAACCTTGGACTACCCCCCAAGCTAGTATCTTTTATAAAATCTTTCCAGTTTTTATCCAGTTTTATACCTTACTCCAGTTTTATAAATCACATATAAGACCCCATATTGACTATGGGCTCATCGTCTATGGTGCATGTGCAAAGAACCAAATGCAAAAATTGAAACAATACAAAACAATATAATGCGTCTCATATTCGGTCTTAGGGAACACACAAGCACCAATTTTCTGCTCATGGAGAGTGGATTAACAACAATAAGGGAGAGATGTAGATTTCTTTTGATAAAACATCTTACAAAAATTGAATCAAATAGCTCACACACCCTACATAATTGGTTAAGAAATCCAGCAATATATAGAGGCATTGCAGATGAGTATGCCAATATTCAGATGAAGTTCCTTATACCCGCAATGTCTATGGCACCTACTTTCCCCCAATCCCCTCCATGGAATTGGTCAATCCCCATAATAAATACTGATTTCTCAAAGTAGAATAAAGATTTAACCCCCATTGCTTTTGTCCAGAAAAAAAATTGCTGAACTTAATACAATTACTTATAAAAACCACTTCCAAATATTTGTTGATGGGTCAAAAATGAATGAGAAGGTAGCAAGTGGTGTTTTCCTTCCTCACCTGAAAATTGCAATGGGCAAGAGATTATATAATAATGTATCTATAATGTCTGCAGATTTTAATGCCATAATCATGGCATTAGAAACACCTTATTGAAAACCAACCTTTGATTGCTAATTCAAATAATATTATAGAATATTCTGACTCTTTATCAAGCCTTGAGTTGCTGGCCTCAGCTCCTCAGTATAAGTTGGACATTGACACTTATCATTGTTTCAATATTATAGATAATCTTGCTTCAAGTGGCATAAGAACTTATTTTCAGTATATTCCTAGCCACTCTGGTATAAGTGGTAATCATCAGGTTGATGAAATAGCAAAAAATACTATAAATATTGACCAGCCAAGTGGGAGACCAATCCCCATTAGAGATGTTTGCCGATGGAGACCATCAGATATTAATTTTAATAAGAATAATCCTATCCTTTCCCCCTTTCCCAATAAGTAATTTTCTAAAATTTATCATAGAATTCGTTCTGGAACAAATGTACTAAATTTTCTTGCATTCTCGTATAAGTTTCCTGATTCAAGTGGTTCAACTCCCCTGTCCCCTCTTTTCAGGCATTGTAATGTGAATAATGAAACAATTGATCATTGCCTATTTGAATGTAATATGCTGACGTCTGCACAACATACCTTGCTTTGTAAACTGTTAAAATGCTTCAAACACCACAAAATCTCACTATCAGCCAAGAGCCTAGCCAACTATACCTGCACACAGAGCATAGAAACCGACATCTATCATCTTATATTTGAACTCCTAGAGTCGTAAGATCTACTGAAAGATATCTGAAAATTTCTAATAAATAAAAGGCAATCAAGCCAGTAGCTCTTTAGCCCACAGAGTGAAGCAAAAGGAAAAGGGCTAAATAGTATTACCGAAAAGCCCGCCTGCTGTTAAATAGAAGAAGAAGAAGAAGAATTATTGACTGCGGTAAGTGACTTGAAGAAGAAGAAGAAGAAGAAATGCTAAATAGAAGAAGAAGACTCAGTAACACAGCAGCAACATTTAAAGAAATTTAAACTAAATTTCTTGTGTTATTATCTCAATTAATCAGTAGTTGTACCGAAAGAATCGTGCTCAAATCCTCCTCAGGGCCACACTGTGGTGTTTCTTTTGATCCTGAAACTTTCCCCATAGTAGAGTGCAGACGGTTTGTTATCACTGTATTACCCATTCTTGTTTTAGTTTTGTTTTAGTTTAAAGCTTTTTCTAATAGGCAATGATTAGAAGTCCTCTAAAAAAAAAGTCTTCCCAGATCCCACCCCAAATACCAGTGAAACTGATACCCATATTGGCTGGTCAAGCTCACTATCACAAAGTTCACATGATAGCTCCAATACTGAGAATAGGACAATGATCAGTGTAGGGGCTAATGTCACTATAAATGATGATAATGGATTTCAAGAGGTCCTTTCCAGAAGCTCTAAAAAAATGAAAAAATCTCCCCAATCAAAAGCATTTTCCCCTCTCCCTGCCCAAGATCCTCCCTCCCAAAACTTAGAAATTTATCTTAAAATTTCTCTTATTACCCCCTTTGAAATAAAAAAGATTACTGCAATAAGAGTTGCAATTTTCAAACTGATAAAATCAATGTTCTCTATTAATATTCACCGTGATGGATCTCTGCTAATAGCTGTCCAAGATCAAAAATCAGCAGAAACAATAATTAATCTAATATCCCTTCTGAATACCCCAATTAATGCATCTAAATGAAACCCAAAAAAGAATCTCCAACAAAAATAGTAGTTTATAATGTTCCCCCAGAAATACCCATTCAGGAGTTAAAAGAAGGGCTCTCACATAGGGCTGGCAACACACAATCCCAGTTGAGGATGTTACCCAACTTGGTAAACCTAACTCTAATGGCCTAAAAACAAGTAGATCCTTCTTATTTACACTGAAGGAAAAAATTAATATCCCAGAAAAGTTATTCCTATTTGGGCAAATCAAACCGCACAAGGAATACAAACCAAAGCCTATCGAGTGTCAGAAGTGTTTCAAACTGGGACACACAACAAACAAATGCAATGAAATTCTCCTAGAGTGTAGTAATTGTAAAGCATTCCATCCTAAAGAGTTGACAACTTGCAACAAACACACTCAGCCTACATGTATCAATTGCAAAGGCCCACATGAATCTACCAATAAATCACTATACCCTGTATAGAAGAAAAGAACACTAACACTCCAAATAGCAACAGAGAAGTCCATTCCATACCCCTTTGCAGCAATGGAAGCAAATGCTGCCCCAACAATACCACATAAAGCCCGTAGTGAAACCAACCTAAACCCCCAAGTCAAACGCCCCCAATGCATCAAGTACCCCGTATAAAACACCATCCTCTAAGCCCCCTAGCTCACATCCCTATCAGAAGGAATCACCAAGTCAACAAGCCTCCTTGCCCGGTGAGATGAGGTCAGCCTGGCCCCCCTCCCAACAAGAAAAACAAACCAGAAACACTACCAGGAATTAATCCCTTAACTGACAAACAGGATGCACAACCAAACATGCAATCCCCAAATATATGCTTATTCATTCTAAACTGTAATGCAGTTCAGGCCATGAACATACATCAACTACAGAAAACAAAAATCATTGCAGAATTGGCAAAATCTACATCCCTGATGTTATGCTCGTTCAAGCAAAAAAAGATCTTGCTTTACTTTTAACAAAGCTGAACATTGATACACAGTCATATGAAAAAAAAAATCAACAACACAACACATATCAATACTCCAGTGGAACGTAAGATCACCCACAGAAAATAAGCTAAATTAACTAATATCTTTTAAGAATAATAATTCCATTAATATTGCTTGCCTCCAGGAAACTCATTTAACCCAAAATCAACAAATTAAGTCTCTGGGATATACTATTCTGAGAAAGGATAGATCATCAGAGAGAAAAGGAGGTAGAGTAGCTTTAATAGTTAAAAATAAATAAATTTTGTGGCATCAACTTTCCAGGTTTTGCAAATGATGTTGATGCAATTGGTATCAGTGTTTGGCTGCTGAATAATACAAAAACTTACATAATAAGCTTTTATAACCCTAATGGCCCAAACTACAGATGCCATGGATTTCTTTAAATATATAAATAATTCTAATATGTTAAAAAATATCATTATTTGCGGAGATTTCAATGCCCACGGCCTTTTGTGGGGGAATAAACCAGCAAATAAAGCTGGTATATTGATTGAAAATATGGCTTCAAATAATATTGAATTAGCTGTTGCTACCCCTCCAAACCTGAATGCATATTTCAACCCCAAAAATGGCAGATTCTCTACAATTGACCTACAAATTGTGTCTTTAAATATTTTGAATAAAATTTGTATAAATAAAATTGATAGTCTATGTACTGACCACTTTGCTATAGTTTGCTCCCTAAAGGAACCTGCTGAAACCCGATCACACACCTCAAAATATATCAACAGTAATGCAAATTGGTCTATGTTCCAAAATAAGCTAAATGATGAAATTACAAGTTTCACCCAAAATTCATGCATTTCAAACACAACAGTTGACACACCTGCTGAAGTCTTGGCATCTTTACTAATAAATACAGCTAATCATGCTATCCCCAGGACAACACCCAAAAAAAACTTCCCTAAAGACGTTCCCAAAGCATGGTGGACAAATGAGTGCCAAAATAAATGGAGAATAAAAAAGGGAGCTAGGAGAGCATTCATAAAAAAAAACCATCACCTACTACATATTTAAAAAAAATTACAAGCAGAATCTAATCAAAAAGGACTAATAGATGCTAAATATAAATACTGGAATAATTTTGCAAATAATCTCTCCTGAGAGACTCACGAGCCAATTATACATAAAGTCATAAGCCACATCTGTTTGAAAAAGACTTCCCCCAACCCACTCCTGTATGAGCTTATACATAATAATACCCATTATGACAATGATAATGAAAAAGCTAAGCTATTTGCAACTCTATTTGTTAATAAGCTAACGTCAAATAATCGAAGCAAAATATCCCCACTTCCTATGAACCCGAGTTACCAACCAATCCCAGGATCTGAGTATATAACTAGTCCATTTGAAATCCAGGAAATGAATAATGCAATACATCATATTAGGACCAAAACTAGCAGCAGCTATGACAATATACACCCTACATGGATAAAGAATCTCACCCTTTCATACAAACAGGAACTGCTAAGCTGTTGTAATCACGCTTGGGCATTTTCTATGTTCCCCAAAATATGGAAATGTTCGTCCCTCCTGCCAATCCTAAAGAAAAATAAAAACCCAAAGATAACCCTGAGTCCTATAGGCCCATAATGATTACTCCTGTGATGGGGAAAATAATGGAGAAAATGATCTATTACAGACTCCTCTCATTTGTTGAAAAAAAATAATCTGATCCCTCACACTCAAACTGGATCCAGGAAACACCACTCCTCAACAGATGCTTTCATTTTGCTAACAAATACAATAAATGAATCATTCTCAAAAAATATTGTCCTAGTTGCAGCTTTCCTATATTTTGAAGGGGCATATGACAATGTGAACCACCAAACCCTTTTAAACAAACTTGCAAACCTTTGACTACCCCCCAAGCTAGTATCTTTTATAAAATCTTTCATAGAAGGGCGAAGTTTCATTGTTTGTGTTGGTTCAGCCTCTTCTCCCCAAAAGACAATAACCAAAGGCCTACCTCCGGGAGCAGTCCTCAGTTGCCTCCTTTTTGCCCTATATCTCTGGGACATGAACCTCCCCCACACGAATCTACAATTTTCTGATGATCTGGTGCTATGGTCATCTGGCAAAACCTTTGAGATAGCAAAGTCAAATCTGCAAAAGTCACTTTTCCAATTTGAAAAATTCTCTCAACATTCAGATTTACCCATTGCACCTACCAAGTCAAAAATAACCAATTTCACAAAAGCGGAGCCATGTTAATGCAAAAACTAACTTTAAATGGAACAACTATTCCAGAAGATAATCATATTAATTACCTAGGTCTCATGCTTGACCAAAAACTTAATTTCCACCTCCACATCATAAACACAATAAAAAAATGCTATAGAAAAACAAATATACTAAAAAGACTTTTTTCCACACCCTTGGGATGTAAGGAGAAAACCTTACTCCAGATTTACAAGTCACATATAAGACCCCATATTGACTATGGGCTCATTGTTTATGGTGCATGTGCAAAGACCGAGATGCAAAAAATTGAAACAACACAAAATGATATAATACATCTGATATTTGGTCTTAGGAAACCCGCAAGCACCAAGTTTCTGCTTATGGAGTGGATTAACAACAATAAGGGAGAGACGTAGCTTTTTCTTGACAAAACATCTTACAAAAATGTAATCAAATAGATCACACACCCTACATAATTGGTTAAGAAATCCAGCCATGTATAGAGGCATTGCAGATGAGTATGCCAATATTCAGAAGAAGTTCCCTGTACCAGCAACGTCTATTGTACCTACATTCCCCCAATCCCCTCCATGGAATTGGTCAATTCCCATACTAAATACTGATTTCTCAAAGTGGAATAAAGATCTAACCCCCATTGCTTTTGTCCAGAAAAAATTTTGCTGAACTTAATACAATTACTTATAAAAACCGCTTCCAAATATTTGTTGATGGGTCAAAAATGAATGAGAAGAAAGCAAGTGGTGTTTTCCTTCCTCACCTGAAAATTGCAATGGATGAGAGATTATATAATAATGTATCTATAATGTCTGCTGAGTTAAATGCCATAATCATGGCATTAGAACACCTTAAGGAAGACCAGCGTTTGATTGCGAATTCAAATAATATTATAGTATATTTCGACTCTTTATCAAGCCCTGAGTTGCTGGCCTCAGCTCCTCAGTATAAGTTGGACATTGACACTTATCATTGTCTCAGTATTATAGATAAACTTGCTTCAAGGGGCATAAGAACTTATTTTCAGTATATTCCTAGCCACTCTGGCATAAGAGGTAATCATCAGGTTGATGAAATAGCAAAAAATGCTATAAATATTGACCAGCCAAGTGGGAGACCAATCACGATTAGAAATATTTACCGATGGAGGCTATCAGATATTAATTTTAATAAGAATAATCCTATCCTTTCCCTCTTTCCCAAAAAGTATTTTTCTAAAATTTACTATAGAATTCGCTCTGGAACAAATGGACTAAATTTTCTTGCATTCTCGCATAAGTTTTCTTATTCAAATGGTTCAATTCCCCTGTCCCCTCTTTGCAGGCATTGTATTATGAATAATAAAACAATTGACCATTACCTATTTGAATGTAATATGCTGACGTCTGCGCAACATACCTTGCTTTGTAAAGTGTTAAAATGCTTCAAACACCACAAAATCTCACTATCAGCCAAGAACCTAGCCAACTATACCTGCACACAGAGCATAAAAATCGACATCTTCCATCCCATAATTGAACTCCTAGAGTCAAAAGATCTACTGAATGATATCTGAAAATATCCAATAAATATGAGGCAATCAAGCCAGTAGCCCGCTAGCCCACAGAGCGAAGCAAAAGAAAAAAGGACTAAATAGTACTACTGAAAAGCCCGCCTGCTGTTAAATAGAAGAAGAAGAAGAAAGACTTGACTACAGTTTAGTCAATAACAAATCTGACTGTAGGTGAATAAAAAGTCTGAAATAAGATAATACATGTAAATTACTATTACAGTACTACCTTTAACCTACAAAACATGGATTTTTTAAAATTTAAATCATCATTTATTAGTTCAGCTTATTTGGGAGTCCTCCTAAATCATTATTTTAAACACATAAGACAAGTAAAAGCAATGTTGATAAGGTTCATTGGCCATAAAAGGAGCTATATCCATTCCCAAATGAATTGGAAATGATCAGAAGACTAGGAGGGGCACCTGCCGTAAATATTTTTAAACTTCAGTGTTTTTGAGCAAAATTATTCTTTCCGGGCAGTAGTCTTCATTCACTTCAAAGCATGGTAGTTGACAACGCTCCAAAAAAGATGATATCATTTTAGAAGAAATAGATTTATGGTTGGATAATTTACAGTTTACTAGAAGACTTCTTATCTAGCTAGTTGGATATTATCAAGTAATTCGAGAGGAATTATTAATTATTGGCCTAGCTGGATATTATTATTCGATTAGAAAGACAATTTATCGTATACATATCTGTATATATCAGAAAGACTTCATTATTCACCTAGTTAAATGTCAATGCTTATTCTAAAGGAATTAATTATCTAGCTGGTTGGATATTGTCATCTGATTGCTTTGAGATTTTACTTATCTGCCTAGGTAAATATATATCAGAAGATCTAAGACTCAGCATTATCCACCTAGTTAGATAATCTTGCTGTGCCTAAGAGAAACAATTTATCTAGCTAGTTGGATATTATCCCAAAACTGCATAATAGAATTTACTTATCCTCCTAGTTAGATATATATTAGAACTGTTAAGACTTGGTATTATCCACCTAGTTAGATGTTCATGCTGTGCCTAAGAGAAATGACTTATCTGGCTAGTTGGATATTAACCCTAAGCTGCTTAGAGAATCTTCTTATCTGCCTAGTTGGATATATATTAGGAGTGTTAATACTTGGTATTATCCACCTAGTTAGATGTTCATGCTGTGCCTAAGAGAAATGAATTATCTGGCTAGTTGGATATTAACCCCAAGCTGCTTAGAGAATCTTCTTATCTGCCTAGTTAGATATATATTAAGAACACTAAGCTATATTATTATCCAACTAGGTAGATATTCTGTATATTACTTATACAGTTAAATATTCAGCTAGGTAGATAAAGGTGTAAGAGTCTTAGAAATGTTATTATCTGTCTAGCATGATATTTTATCTTGATACTAAGTGTAGTTGGATATTATTTTTACATTCTATAATATGTAATTTTTTAAAGAATCCATTGGGCACCTTCCTAACTTTGAATAAGATTTGTACATTTTTTTAATCAAATATTATATTTATCTTTGACAAGTATTCAAGACTATCTTCAAAGTTAAACAGTAAACAGTTCTAAATTGCCAAAAAAATTTCTTCAAGAGTTTTATCTTAATTTTCATTGTCATTGGATGGTTTTTTGATGTCTTAAATGTCAATGGTAAATCTATTCAGCATAACAGTTGTAGGATTAAAGCCCTGCAGTACTTTCCCTAGCAATTTAGCCAAAGTTGGATGGTCACAATAGAGTTAAGCAATTTCAGTTGCATTCTATTTTAAATTTTGTAATTGACAAGATTCATCGCAGAAAACAGTCTTTCAACAAATGTGTTGCTGATGGGTAAGCTTAAGACAGAAAGAGCTGCTTCATCTGCATTTTCTCACTCTTTTCTGTATTTAATTCAAGACTGTATTAATATCAAGATTTGACAACTTTCCCATATCTGGTTTTCACACAAAGGATAACGCACGCTTTGATAATTTTAAATTAAATGGCTAGGCAAATGTAGCTAATTTCGGGAACTGATTTCAGCAAGGGTATATTCCATGTCGAGTGATTATAATTAATGATGGTAAGAGGTGGGGCTTAGTGACGTTTTTCGGTGAATAATCATCATTAATTACGATTAATTTACGATAATCATCAAATACGATTAATTACATGCCTAAATCTGTAAGGCCCTAGTACATTCCTTGTCTAGAACTTAATTAATGATGATTAATCACCGAAAAACCACGACTAAGCCCCACCTCTTAGCATCATTAATTAGAATCCCTCGACGTGGAATACACTCTTGCTAAAATCGGTTCCCGAAATCAGCTACGTGTGCCTAGCTGATTCCTGAATTCTGTCAGTAGAAATTGTCAGTAAACTCTAGACTCTAAGATGTTGAGTTTTTGTCGTTATTAGTGTGAAGGCAAAATGTGCCCACTATGTGCCAAATTTTTTTGACATGCGCCAAATTGGCGCAAAGCGCCAATTTGAAAATTCAATGTGCAATCGACTCAAAAAAAACCCAGATGGCACAAATTTGCAGCACTTGGTAACACAGTGTCAAATTAAGAAGAAACTGTAGGATTCTGAAGTCCCTAAAAGTGGATCCAAAATGGATTTAGTTTCAACGACAACAAAAGATAGCTAATGTCGACCTGAAAACTATTACATAGTACCATTTTTTTTTAAATTCCCAATTTCAGAATTTTTAGGAGGGTATATGGACTATCATACAGTCCTTCCGCCACTTTGACTTGAAAAATGATATTTTCGAATGGTAAACAATCGTTCTTTGTCTTTTGAAAAAGCACTGGAAATAAAATTAAACTCCTAGGGTCAGTGCTGTTTCTAGGGTCAGTGGTGGCCAAGTAAAAAATGAATTACACCACCTCCTTCTCGACTCATATATAAGCAAAAAAAACGAATCAAAGTGAAAAATTGAATCAAAGTAGGCAATTCCCCAACCCCGGCTCAACCCCTGAAGTATCGGTGCAACCTCAAATTGAGTTTCCTCAACTACGACATAAGATGTCTCTCCCAGCAGTTCAAGGCTTGTTAGCAGAGCAGTGTAAGTACTACTCTTTCTACTCACTCTCGTTCTCTTCTACAATGTAAAACTCTCTTAATAAAACACACTTTTCATTATCATCTTAGTGAATTGGAGCATCAACTTATAAATTCGCATTTCAGTATTAGGCGGGAATTGTAAACTAATGATAGAATTGAATCTTTCTAGGATCTCTAGTCTTCCAAAACCTATCTTAATCTATGCACATTCCGGTTGTCAAGAGGGTGTATGTGCAACATATAGGATAAGCTAACAGTATTTAATTAAAAATTTCAGAGGATGTTGAACCAACCAAAATATACTCTGTACATTAATCTTTTTAAAATACTTTATGCACTATGTGAAATATTTTGGAAACAGTTAAATGTATTAAGTTGAAACTTTCAGGGAATTATGAGGCTAATGTTTCTTTCGATTAAAAGATACTTTTTGCATCTTAGTTGTCAAAAAGACGTGTTCATAATACTTTAGGAACGACTAGTGGTATTTGTAGAAACTTTCAGGGAACGTTAAAGGGGGTGTTTTACGGTTAGAGGAGGGTTAAAGAGGGGGAAAAGCTAAACTACTGCTTGGAATCATTTTGTATGTTTTAAATTTGACTTGAATATACAATCTAATATAATCTGTACTTAACTGAAAAAATTAAAATGAATTTACTAAAGAAAATGTGCATTGTCAGTTTAATATACATGTGCTGATATTTTTTCTTTAAAATTACAATTAATTTTTGATTTATTAAAGTTATATAAGTGAAAGCACTAGGTGAGCAAATAATGTGATCAATATTTTTCTTACTGCCTGAATGGTGAATATAAGAATACGGATGAGTTTTGGGTATAATATGATAAGATGGAAGGCAATCTAACAACAAATCACTTCTCATTGATGAGTTATTTATATCCGTATTGAAGTCACCAATGATCATATGATATAAAGAAATAGAAAGAAATTTTTTCCATTAAAAACTTCAACATGTTACAGGCTTTAGCATATCTAGCCATTGATCTGGATGAACGGTCATCATAAGGCAGGTAAGAATTAATGAAAACTATAGTGCCCATACGAACAGCCAAAAAAAAACTCATCTGAGTAAAAAATCACCGGCGAAACCAAATTAGGATTGCGCTTAAAAACACAAGCTAGCCTGCCGGATGAGTGTCCTCTTGTGGCTCTGCAAGTAGTAAAAAACACACCATGAAGATTGTTTATTGCTAGCTGTAAACTAGCATCATGATGATAATTTCTGCTTGTTTTGAGTTTGACTCAGTTATTTATTTCAATATCTGTTAGTTTCGGGTTTCATTTATCTATTAGTACTGACTTGTGATAGCTGTATGCTTGGCAGATTATTTGATTCTATTTTTGGCTTGATGGAGTTTTTTACTTTTTTTGAAAAACCTATTTTGTGGAAAAGGTAGTAATACATGCTCAAGAACTTTACTAAAAGTGCAAGAGACAGTAATAGGTCGGTAAGAAGAGCAAATAAAAGGAGAATTTCCTTTCTTTAAAATTGAAGAAACAGTACCACACAAAAACTCTCCGGTACACTAGAAGTACAAATACACATCTGGAGAAGTAGGTGTATATAGTCAATAAGGGGGGAGCAATCTAATAAAAGGTGAAATCTAGATATACCATCATTATCAACATTATCTGATTTAAGTTTCTTAATTGCTTCAACTACGGATGAAAGAGAAATGGGAACACAAAGACGCTGAGATAGAGGGGTGCTAAAAATAGCAGAAATAGAATGAGAATACAAAGAATGCACACGGTAATTAACATTAGAAAAATAGACGAGTAATGGCCATGCCAAGCATATGCAGGAAGACAATCACTACTTGGCACATCACTTCTAATCGACTCAGAATTAATAACTTTTCGCCATTCTCTCTTTGACACTGGAAAATCCATACCACGATAACGCATTGACTTAAGATATTTTTTATATTCACTGCGCGTCTCACGCTTAAGGTCAGATATAATTCCACAAGGCGGTCTATCACATTCATTCCAGACTTTTAACGAAAACTTAGCTTTATTTTTCAAAGTTTTTAAATTAGGATCTAAAGACCAAATAGGTTTTTGCGTACCACGTCTAACATGTTGCAACGGCACTGCAACTGCCTCGGCATCTTTTAGACATTTAATCATGTGATTATAATAGCAATCCAGGTCCTTTTTACAATTCACTTGTATAGAGCTCTGAAGAAGATGATAGGGAACTCGTATAACAAACGGCAGGCTTGTTAGTGTAAACGCATAGAGAGGAGCATCAGCTTTCTTCCAATTATTTTTTTCAAATCATTTTGGAGACCGGGGTACTTTACAAAAACTTGCAGGGTTTAAATTCAGCGTAAGAGTAAATGAGATAGGGAAATGGTCTAAGTCTTGTTCTTCAGCATGTACAAACACTATTGATGTAGTAATACTAGGTGAGCAAATAATGTGATCAATATTGCTCTTACTGCCTGAATGGTGAATATAAGAATACGGATAAGTTTTGGGTATAATATGATAAGATGGAAGGCAATCTAACAAAAAATGACTTCTCATTGATGAGTTATTTATATCCGTATTGAAGTCACCAATGATCATATAATCTAAAGAAACAGAAAGAATTTTTTGTACTAAAAACTTCAACGTGTTACAGGCTTTAGCATATCTAGCCATCGATCTGGAAGAACGGTCATCATAAGGCAGGTAAGAATAATGAAAACTATAGTGCCCATACGAACAGCCAAAAAAAAACTCATCCGAGTAAAAAATCACCGGCGAAACCAAATTAGGATTGCGCTTAAAAACACAAGCTAGCCCGCCGAATGAGCCTATTCTATAGTTAACAACCATCCCTTCCGTAAAAACCTTAAATACCCCCTGGGCGTAACTTACAACCTGCTCCTTATCTCATGGGTTTGTTATAACCCCAAAAGCCTTGTTATATGATATTTAGACTATTTTGAATAAAATCGCTATCTCAAAATTTCTGTTAGATACATTTCGGGGCAATATGACGTGTGCGTGAGGGGGGAGGATAGCTGCCCTCCGAACACTTTGACTCTTAAAAAGAGCAATAGAGCGTCTGATTACCAATCCAATGAGCCCCCTCCGAACTTTATATGACCAGGCTTTCTATAAGAAACCTTACATGTCCCAAGGGCAAAACTTACAACCCTTGCCCTAAGGGCTAGGGGGATGTGTTATCCTCAGAGATATAATTTCCAGACCTTTTTGATATGCTGAACAAAATTGCTATCTCAAAATTTTGATTGGAAATGCTTTGGGAGATGATGGGTGTGGAGGGGGAGGGAATTTGCCCTCTGATCACTTTCGAAAAATAAAAAAGGAACTAGTCCTCTCAGTAGCAATTTGAATGAGCCCTTTTTGAAGCTTCTACGAAAAACTTTCAATAAGAACTTTATATGCCCCAAGGGTATAACTTACAACACTTGTCCCTGAGGGCTATGGGGGAAGGGTCGTCATCCTGAAAGAAATAATTTCCAGACCTTTCAACTACGTTGAACAAATTGGTCATATCAAAATATTGATCAGAAAAGTTTGGGGAAATGATAGGAGTGGGAGGTGATACTCCCTCCGATTAATTTCGACTATTAAAAAGGGCGATACCCCTCTCAATTTTCAATTGACTGAACCCTTTTTTAAGTTTTTGCGACAACACTATCTATAAAAACATTTTATGCCCCCAGGGCATAACTTAAAACCTTAGCCCTGAGGGCTGTGGGGAGGGCTTTCATACTCAAAAAACATAATTTTCGGACCATTCAACTACGTTCAACAAAATGGCTATATCAAAATTCTGATCGGAAGTGTTTGGGGAAATGATGGGTGTAAAGAGGGGGCAGTCCCCCTCCGATCCCATTTGACTATTAATAAGATTAATAGCCCTCTCAATTCCCTTTTAAATGAGGCCTTAATGAAGTTTCTTCGACAAAGTTTACTATAAAAACCTTATATGCCCCCAGGGCAAAACTTACAACATTTGCCCTGGGGGCTTTTAGGGGTTTGTCATCCTCAAATACATAATTTACAGACCTTTCAACCACGTTGAACAAAATTGGCTATTTGAAAATTTTGATTGTATGTGTTCGGGGAAATGGGGAGCGTGAGAGGGGGTTAGTTGCCCTCAATCACTTCCGACTATTAAAAAGGGCACTAGCCCTTTCAAGTTCTAATTAAATGAGCCTTTTTTTGTAGTTTCTACGAAAACACTTTCTATAAGAACCTTAATGTCCCCAGGGCATAACTTACAGCACTTGCCCTGAGGGTTTTCATCCTTAAGGACCGTTTTTTCAGAACTTTAAACTACGTTGAAAGAAAGAGCTCTCAAAATTTTGATTGGATGTTTTTAGGGAAATGGTGGGCGTGAGACGGGGGCAAGATGCCCTTCAATTACTGTCTACCATTAAAAAGGGCACTAGCCCTATCAATTTCCAATCGAATGAGCCCTTTTGAAGTTTCTACAACAGCGCTTTCTATATAAACCTTATATGCCCCCAGGGCATAAATTAAAACCCTTATCGTGAGGGCTGGGAGGGGGGTTTCATCCTCAACGACCTATTTTCTAGAGCTTTTAACTACGCTAACAAAATGGCGACTTTAAATTTTGATTGGATGTGTTTGGAGATATGGTGGGTGTGAGAGGGGGGTTGGTTGCCCTCTAATCACTTTCTACTATTAAGAAGGGCATTATCCCTATCAATTTCCAATTGAATGAGCCCTTTTTGAAGTTTCTACGACAGCGCTTTCTATATAAAAAAGCTTATATGGCCCCAGGGCATAACTTATTACCCATGCCCTGAGGGGTGTGGGGGGTGTCTGGTCCCCAAAGACATAATTTCCAGAATTTTCAACTACGTTGAGCAAAAACGGCTATCTGAAAATTTTGATTGAATGTGTTCGGGGAAATAGTGGGCGGGATAGGGGGGTTAGTTGCCCTCCAATCACTTTCAACCATTGAACAGGGCACTGGCCCTTTTCATTTCTAATTGAATGAGCTTTTTTTTCAAGTTCTCTACGACAACACTTTCAATAAGAACCTTATATGCCCCCAAGGTATAACTTACAACCCTTGCCCTGAGGTTTTCGGGGGGGAGTGTCCTCCTAAAAGACATAATTTCCAGATCTTCGACAACGTTTTCTATAAAAAACCTTGTATGCCCCCAGAGTATATGTTACAACTCTTGCCCTGAGGGCTCTGAGGGGGTTATCATCCTCAAAGACATAATTTCCAGAATTTTCAACTACGTTGAGCAAAACGGCTATCTCAAAATTTTGATTGAATGGGTTTGGGAAAATAGTGGGCGTGAAAGGGGGATTAGGTGCCCTTTAATCACTTTCAACTTTTAAAAAAGGCACTAGCCATTTCAATTTTAATCGAATTAGCCTTTTTTAAAGTTTCGACGACAAGGCTTTCTATAAAACCTTATATACCCCCAGGGCATAACTTACAACCCTTGCTCTGAGGGCTGTGCGGGGGGGGGGGGGGGTGTTGTCATCCTCAAAGATCTAATTTCCAGAACTTTGAACTACGCTGAACAAAATGGCTATCTGAAAATTTTGATTGGATGTGTTAGGGAAAATGGTTGGCGTGAGAGGGGGTTAGTTTCCCTTCAATCACTTTCGACTATTAAAAAGGGCACTAGCCCTTTGTATTTTCAATCGAATGAGCCCTTTTTCAAGTTTCTTCGACAACACTTTCAATAAAAACCGTATATACCCCAGGAAATTACTTACAACCCTTGTCCTGAGGGCTTTTGGGAGGGGGGAGTGTCCTCCTCAAAGACATAATTTCCAGATTTTTAAACTACGTAGACCAAACTGACTATTTAAAAATTTTGATTGCTTGTGTTTGGGGAAATTGTAAGCGTGGAAGAGGTGTTAGTTGCCTTCCAATCGCTTTCGACTATTAAAAAGGGCACAAAACCCTTCCAATTTCCAATCGAATTAGCCCTTTTCGAAGTTTTCACAACAAATCCTTCCATACAAAGTGCCATGGTCTAAAGAAACCAAAAAATAATACATTGTGCCAACATCTTTCGTTTCTTAGGCAGCGCCAGTGATGCCAAACGTGGTACAATTGTACCATTTTGGTACATTTCTCCTCTACTGGTACAATTTAGTACAATTTCACAAATTATGGTATATTTTACAAAATTATGGTACAATGTTGTACAATTCAGTTTTTTTGTATCTATGTATGTAATCTTTCATCTACAAATATTTTATTTCAACCTGATCTGTTCAGCATAGTCAAGGTAAGAGGATAAGTCATAATTCATAAGTCAAAGTCAGTCACCGATTTTCCTTTTTTCGTAAACAGACACTTCACTTCCGGCATCCAAAGGTCGACAAAAACATCTTTCTTAGTATCAAGACTTACCGATTGAAAATGATAGACTAAAAATGAGGCTATAATGACGCTTGGATTCGTGATGGTTGGGAATCTAGTGGAATAAAAACAAAAGCCAACCACCCAAGGTGAATCTCTTCAGATTCACCCATTGTACAACGGTACAATGTATTGTTATTATTTTCTTCTTTTTTTTTGTTTAGACCAGGGGATTTCGTATTGAAGGAGTTGTCATAGAAACTTGGAAAATGGCTCATTTGATTGGAAATTGGAATGGTTAATGCCCTTTTTAATAGTGGAAAGTGATTGGAGGGCAACTAATCATCCTCCCAAGCCCACCCTCCCATTTGCCCATTATGTTTAAAAACTAAATTTTGCCCTACATTTTGTTAAATTTGTGTTAAATTTTGCCCTAAGATTAAATAAAAATGATCTGTGTTAATGCTAATTCCCAATAAGGCATGTCAGCAGTATCCCAAGAATGACTGAGGGTATTATGTTCAAACTATAGGGGCTACTCCTGCTTTTAAAATTTAACGAAACCAAAATAGTGTAAGTGTATTCAAGCTATCAAAGAAAGTAAACAGATTTTTTTTTGCAAATGGTATCAAGTTTTCTATTTCAGGTCAACTGGAGGAGGTATGAAACTAAATTAAACACCACTATTTGTGTCCAGATTATTAAAAGGGTGTATGTTGTTAAAAATTGCTGTTGAAAAAAGGAGAAAAATAAAATCACATAATCTACCAAGCGTGAAACTACCGCAAATCAGCATCGATAAATATATGAAACCCAAAACGAACAAAAATTACACTAAATAACCGAGTCAAACTCAAAGTGAGCAGAAATTAACATGAGTAGGGCTCAAAACTCCTATGCCTTCCCAAGGCCAGAACATGATTTACACTTTTCTGAAAAAAATACAAATGAATTGTGCATTGTCAGTTTAATAAACATATACTGATATTTAGCAATCAAAATATTAATATTATTTTATTTATTAAAGTAATAAAAGTAACTACATTTATACTTTTTTCAGTAAAGTGCAAGTTATGTTCCGGCCTTGGAAGGCATAGGGGTTTTGAGCCCTACTCATGTTAATTTCTGCTTGTTTTGAGTTTGAAAAAGTTTGCTTAAGTTTGCCAAGTTAATGGTCGTAAATGGCCGAAAAACAACGACTTTTGTTGACCTCTAGTAAAATGTTTCTGTTGTAATATATGTTACTACAAACAATTTCTTCAAGTACTGTCAGGAATAATGTACTGTATTAGAAGATAAAGAAAAAAAGGAATGAAGAAAGAAAGTGAATGAAAATGTCTAATACAAAATTTTAATATATAGTACTTTACGTCACTAACGATCAGACGAAAAAATTTAGGGTATGGTACATTTTTTTTGTCTTTGGTACAATTTTCATGCAATTTGTGGTAAATTTTGTTTTGAGGTGTTGGTAACACTGGGCAGCGCTATTGCACTGTCAATGAAAGCAATGTGTACTTTGCACTTAATTGAAAACTGTATTTATCTTGAATAGTGTGCTTGTATGTTTCGAAACAACGACAAAAATTAAAACATAAATCATTATAATAATCAAGATGACTCGAAATAAATAATGAACATAAATTGAATATTTAATACAAAATGTCATTAATTCCTAGAAATTCATCAATTAAACATTTTAGTTCACTGTAATTTCTCATTTTCTATATTGTAAATATAAAAAACAAAATATTTGCAACATAATTCATCAGAGGCAACGATAAAGCGTTGTCTATAGTACATAAGGCTTCAATATTTTATCATTTATTTTTTGTATTTTTTTTCACACAGGCACTTTATATGGAAGGGATGGTCGTACAAATTTCGGAGGGGGCTCATTCAATTAGAAATCAGAATTTCTAGTGCCCTGTTTAAAAGTCAAGTGATAGGAAGGCAACAAGCCTACTCCAACTTTTTTTTACCAAATGCTTCCAATATAAATTTTAAGACAATAATTTTTTAAAAGATAGTTCAAAGATCAAATAACAAAAACTCTGGGTTGACACAACCCCCAGGGCCCAGGAGAAGGTGTTGTAAGTTATGTCCTGGGGGCATATATGGTTCTTATGGAATGGATCCTCGTATAAACTTCAGAGAGGGCTTATTTAATTAGAAATTAAAGTTCTAGTTCATCTTTTAAGAGTCAAGAGATCCTAGGGCAACCAGCCTCTCCCCTCACGACCCTTTTCCCCAAATGCATCAGATAAAAATTTTGAGGTAGCCTTTTTGTTAAAAATAGTTCGAAGGTCAGATAACCAAAACTCCGGTGTAAAAAAAACACAGGGCCCAGGGGCAGGCGTTGTAAGTTATGCCCTGTGGATGTATATGGCTCTAATGGAAGGGATGCTCGTATAAACTTTATAGAGTGCTCATTTGATTGGAAACTGAAAGTTCTAGCTAACTTTTTAAGAGTCAAAATTGATCGTAGGAAAACTAACGCCTCCCCATGCCCTTTTCTCTCCGAATGCATCAGATAAAAGTTTTGAGATAGCAATTTTGTTTAAAAATAGTTAAAACGTCAGATAACAAACTCTGGTGTCGACACGACCCCCTAGGGCTAGAGAAAAGGCGTTGTAAGTTATGCCCTGGGGACATTTATGGTTCTTATGGAAGAGATGCTCATATAAACCTTAGTGAGAGCTCAATTGATTGGAAATTTAAAGTTCTAGTTAACTTTTTAAGAGTCGAAAGTAATCGGAGGGCAGCTAGCCCCCTCTCCGACGACGTTTTCCCCCAAACGTATCAGATAAAATTTATGGGATAGCCATTTTGCTAAAAATTGTAGAAGATCAAATAACAACAACTCTGCTGTCGAGTGGAAAGTTTTTTTTCCAGTAAGTAAAACTATTTGTAAAGTAAATAAAATTTTTTCTCTCTAATGATCAAAATGTGGACTATTAATGTAGGTAAGTTTAAACAAGTTTTGTTTTTTTTTGTTTTTTTTTATTAGTAAGATTTGTGAGGGTTTTACTGTGTGTACTTTCACTTTACATACACCAGCCAGAAGTAACATTGGGACATCAGATGGTCTCTTTGTCGTGACGAAATTTAGCTTCTTGTGTCAGAACCAGGCTTCACTTCTGAAGGAAAAAGCTGATACGAAACTCAAAATGGATTTCAAAAATATGAGGAAGAATTTTTTTTCCATATTCTACAATGAACATCAACAGAAGCCATTGTTCAATGAAAATACAAATGAAGAACTAAATTTAAAAACTTAGGGTGGTGGGGAGAATACACCCCCCTCCCAATTGATACTTCTAGCTTTAACTATTAGACAAAACTGTAATAGTCTAAAATATAAACGACATCAAGAAAATCCCAGCTAACTAAATATAATTTATTTTCTTCAAAAAATTAAGCAATTTCACTTACATATACTTGGAGGGGAAACCCGATAAAAATAATTAGTCATACTTAAGAAGGAATTAAAATATACCACAATCATGCTCGGGGTAAGCTTAAATCAAGACAACTCAGGCAACATAGTGACATTCCTTACTAGCTCTCAACTTTGCCACCAGCTTTCTGTAGCACACATTTAGCTTGATTACAAAGCTGATTAATCCAATTTAACTAAATGCACCAATAAAGAGGTGAGTATTCCACATCTAAAGCAAATACTAGTAATACACAGTTAAGCAAGTATCCTCACATTTAGAAGGGTAATTCTCAGATCAACAGAACCAAGATGTGACGATTTAGTATAAGAACGTCATAAGTACATACAATGTGTAACGAATAAACTTAACCATGGTCACACATTGAATCAACACGCAGTTAAAAATACTAGGCGACAAAACAGTGCCTTCACAAATTCCTTTACAACCGGGAATGACTGCAAAATTAATATACTGAATGGAACCAGATGCATTTTACTAAGGGTAACAACTACGCCAATCCCCTAAGTGCGTTTCACTGTAATTGATATTTAGGAGTGCGCATATAAATTGGGTAAATAACAAAACACATTGTTGTGTTTCTTAGTTCCCAAATTGTTAGAAATTGCACTCTTTCGTCATGCACAGCAATAACACTTAACTGTGAAAAGCGCTCGGTGACTCGTAAAATTTACCAACTCACCCTGAAAGATAGTAACGTCTCTAGATAGAAATTATAGTTTGGTGCTGAATAAGGAAGAGACCACTATATACCTGTGTTAAGGGCTAAAACATACCACCATATAAAAACTCATCAGTTAGAAGAAAAGACGATTGTACCACCTTAATTAAAATTTCAACGCAATATTATAGAAGTCAAGATAGTTAATGAACCCTCCAAGTCAATGGACCGGAAACTTGCTCTTACCCGGAAGTTTTTTATTTTTTTTCAGTAAAAGCATAGTTTGTTTTAACTTTAGTACTTTAGTTACTCTACTGATGATGATGACTGATTATCTCATTGAAATTTCTAAAGCTTTTAAATTTATTTTTTTACTGTCTAATAAAAGTAGGACATGTCCCTATTTGTAACTCTTATTTGTTTTGTAACTTATGATCAATTCTAGGGATTGCGTTAGTAGTCTCAGATGAGCACAGGACCTCCAAAACTGAGAGAAACATTCTGACACTATGCACAGAATCGGGATTAGTAACGTTCAATTTGGCAAGAAAGCCAAATGGAGTGACTTCAATCGTGTGTCTGGGGTTAAGCCGAGTCTATTTGAGTTGCTGGGATTCAAAGAAGCTTAATGTAGAGATCCTTATGCTAATGAACTCGAACCTCCAGGCTGTACTATTAGAAATCAGTCTACAGATTAGGTCTCGGATAAATCAGGTTTATACTGATTGCAAAGTGCCATCTACCTAGTGAATAGTCAAAACTGGATAACATAGAACTTTGAGAAGTATTTTTCAGACGATAAGGTAGTATCAAAACTTCGTAAATTAGATACAGTAGATGACCATCTTAAATTAATTGAGTATTTTACGAGGATAATACATAAGACAGTGAGATAAGTTTAAGAAAAATAGAACAAAGGGGGATTTAGTTTTTTTTAATGAAAAATGTTAGATGACAAAGTTAGTGTTGATTCAGAAACTAGAGATTTAAGGAAAGAAGAAAATTTTGAAAATAGGGGTACACTATTTAAATGGTTCAGCGTCACAGACCAGCAGGATATTTTTTTGACGGTCAGTTCAGGGCTGAACTATCAAACGTAGCATAGGAGACCAGTTTCCCTCTGACGGAACACGAATAGGCCTATGATTTGCTGAAATTGGTAGTGAAAGAAGAAAGTGAAGAATGCACGAGGGTAATAAAAGAAGGATCTGCGCCGGTACTGCTTGAGTTTCAGAAAAAGATTTAAACCAATTTGACTTGGGTCATATTCATGCTGATTTTCGTTATAATCGTCAAACAGTATCCTGACTTCAGGAGAACCATCATCGCTTTGGAAAACGTCTTAATTTAATCAAAAAAAGAAGACACGACGGCCAATTATAGTATTTACTATCCAATATAGTTACTGCCTAGTCCTTATAAATATTAATAAAAAAAAACTTTCCGAAAAATAAGTTTTCAAAGAAAAGTAAAGGCCATTTTAAAGTTAAGCTCAGCAGATACAAATGCCTTTGAAAATTCATACTCAAAACGACCAGAAATTACTATTAAAGAATAAATGAAACCCAAAACGAACATATATCAAATAAACAATCATAGTAAAAACATACAAAAAGTAATACTATAAATGAATAAATAGATCTTAAAGCGAGTAATGTTTAGATTGAATATGAATATCAAGCTTAAAACGAACAAAAATCACCACAAACAAGAGTTTGGGCATGACCTCCTTCTCTCACTGTAAAAGCCTTAAAGCTACTGCGTCATTGGTGGTCTACTGAAAACTAAATGCGTCTTGAACAGTCTTGGAAAGTAAAAAGTACATTAAACTGAATATTTGATGGATAATGATATTAATTGTTGCAAGATCCATCAGTTCAAGAATTTATTTCACTGTAATTGTATTTTTATTTTCAATACCGTAAGAACTGGAAAGGAAAAATTTTTTAATATAATCCGTTTTCAGTTCAGTGCCAATGACGAAGTAGGCTTTTGGTTTTTATTTACAGTTAGGAAAGGAGGCACAATCCAAACACTTATTTGTAGGGAAACTATATTCGTCTTTAACCGCTTTAGAAAGAGCTAATAAATTAATCTGAATATTTGATGTATGATGATATTAATTGCTGAAAGCTCATCAGTTCAAAATGTTACTATAATTTTAATGTTTATTTTCAATATTAAGTACAAAAAAAAATATTTGTCATAAAATTGGTTTTCAGTAAAGTGCCAACGAGGGTTTGACAACAGTTTTTTTAAGCTTCAAGACATTGATTACTTCTCTTATAAAAAGATTAATACACATATCAGTTAAATATGTAAATTATATATAGATTAGGTAACTAATCTTATAAGAAATTAGTTATTATTATATAACATGATATAATATATTATATAATAATAAATCAATATTAATAATAACAAATAAATAAAACAATAATATAGATAACAGTAGTTAAATATTCTTCTTTTTTGTGCACTGAAAACGGCTTGGTGGTTCTCCTATATTTGTTTTTCAAAAATAAATTGCCTGAATAGCAGTTGTATTTCTTAATCAATATGTATCGGAAAAGGCCTTTCACTAGACAGTTTATTAGAAAACACACTTCTGAATTTTTGCATACCATTTGTCTAGGATCGTCTTTACTAGGTTGTTACTATGAGTCCAACCATGCATTTTTAAGAAGATACATTATCTAAGACATTTATCAGATCAACTGTTCTAGGAGTTTAGTTAAGGAGACGGCTCTAAAGTAAAAGTAACGAATTAGCTCAGACCTAAACCTTATAAATTTGCTAAAAAGATACAAATGAAAAACATAAAATGATTTTCTTCTTGTTGAACAGCGGAAGGATGGACTACAAGTCTCTTGTATAAGTTCCTTGTTCTGTAGTGTAAGAGACATTTTTATTTTTTTTTTCAACTGTTTTTTATTGTTTGAATCTTAGACTTTTACTGTTTGTTGCTCAAGTAAAGAGACATTATGTTGTTGGCCTTCTAATGTGATTTTAATCTAAGTTTTTTAGAAACTGAAGATACATCCTCAAATGATGATAAAGATATTTTGGAAGCACACATCCTATTCTATTTACGGGACAGGAAGCCAATCTTTATACTTTTTCTTCTGATATCTTGGTTGATTGTTAACACAATGCTGGCTATCTTAAACAGGAGTTGAACTATGACGGGGGAAAGGGTATGGTTCAGATTTCCTGATCCTATTCTGTGTTTTCCCGTGTCTAAAATAAAATGTTGAATTATAAAGTTCCTTTGAAATTGTGACGGGGTGTCAGAGATAAGTGTTTGTTTTACCTGAGTGCGCAATTTAAAAGAACTATTTAGTAAATAATGGTTCCGGATTGTGTTAATTATTAAGATATAAAATTCTGCATTTCTTTTAATTTCTGTTTCTAAAAGAGAAAGTGAAGTATGACCAATCAAGTTGCTCCTCTGACTGTGGCCTTCTCGGCCAGTGAATTAACTTTATTCACCTTATTTTTTAATTATTCTTCTAAACGTCTTTTTAGCCACATTCAGGCTTTGGATTTGAAAGACAGAGAATTGTTTGCTTTCAGGATTATTATAATTGCTGCATATCGCATTACGAGTATTTTACAGTTGTTATGTTTTTTGCAGATGAAGTTTGTTGAGGCTTGATTAGCTTTTTTATAGCAACTATTAGGCATATAGTTTATTTCATTCCCCTTTTGATTGCTGGAAACACCTTAATTTTTCACAAAGAATATTAAGTTAATATGCATTCCCGAATTTAAAAAGAGGAGGAAGTCGAAGCAGTATATCTTTCTTCATGAACTAGGATATTTGGAAAATGTCAAAAATCGTTTGTTTTGTAAGATTTGACGAGAAAGCGCTTTATCAGAAATTTGTTATTTGTTCTGTTTATAAATCCTGGATTTTCTTGACCTCCTCTGATATGTACCAGGGGAATTTTGTGTGTTTGTCGGCC
Source organism: Artemia sinica (assembly GCA_027921565.1). NCBI lineage: Eukaryota > Metazoa > Arthropoda > Branchiopoda > Anostraca > Artemiidae > Artemia > Artemia sinica. Next base: position 52,230,667 of record CM051267.1, read on the forward strand.
CTGTACCACTTATGATCGTGCCACTCCCTTTGGGAGGAAATAAAATATATTAAGTAATAAGTTAGAATTGCCTTGTTGGGTGATTAATTAGGCTGGAGTGCCATCAATCCAGGAGCGTAATCAAACTTTGTTGGGTTATCAGATTCCTTGGGGGCGTTACCAATGGAGACATTTGAACTAGTTATCTGCCGTGCAGTGAGATACAGGCATATAAATAAAACAACACGAATAGAAAAGTAATGGGTTTATTGAGACTTACGCTTTATTTATACAGCAACATATATAAGTAATACGATCAGAATGATAACTTCAGAGTGGATCGCAGAATGGTAGGAGCATAATGTCTCACTAAAAACACTTTTTCAATTCTATATAACACGAGTCTAGATTCGTTCCCTAAGAGCTATTTCACGATCGGCCCAACCCCTGTGGAGGGCCCGCTACTTTGTCATCATGTTTACAAACTAAAATCATTATGCTAACTGACCGTCCAATAATTTATTTTCAATATTTTGATGATTAGACATTCACATTCCTACGATAACTTGAAACTTCCTGTGAAACTTTGTATAAGACATTGTCTCGTGATTTTTTTCGCCAAGTATTTTCGCGAAATTCAAAACCGTCTGCCTTGATTAATTCCATAATTCGACCGGTAGCTTTTCCACATTTCACATCATTCGGTATGTAAAACAAAACGTCTGGAATGCTGCGAAGCATTACAAAGTGCTCTGGAATTAATCAAGCTCTTTTGCGAATATGATCATTTTTTTTTGTACTTTAAAGGGGTGTTTGGCTGAGAATAAAATGCGGTTTTTCTTTTGTTGATTAAGAATTTAGACTCAAGTTTGAAACGGGATTTAAGCTTAATTAGGGGGAGTTTAATTTATATCGGAAGTATCCTTAGAAGGAAACAATTTTATTTTGTAAATTTTAAATATATCACATATTACTCACGGTACATATTACCCTTCCCATTATTTAATGACGTCCCGTCATTAGGATTTGCTTCGCCCTTGGGTTTTTGAAATATTCGCGATTTATTTACTATTTGTCCTACGTAATTTTAATTGACATTGTATTATTTTATACTTTTATTTAAGCTTAATCAGAGGTGGTTAAAAAAAAATTTCTGTATTACTTTCTTATTTTATTATATATCCTTTTCTAATGTTCCTCCACCGGACTAAGATTATCTATGGTTACAGCCTAGCGACTATACTAAAGATTATGTTTTTTCTACATCTAACACTCAAAGCTTCTAAACTTTCAACCTTTTAAACATTATCATGGGAAATGTTGTATGTGGTTGGGACTATACTACTACTATTTTAATATATTTATAATGTGATAATAATCATATTAATTGAAATGTGCAAGTCTTTATCTATTGCTATTTGTGGGATTATTGTACTTTCTATCTATGGTAAATTAATGGAGTAATACTACAATACTACACATAACTCTATCTAAGCAATTAGCAATGTATATATATGAATGATTTAAAATATAATACAATGTCACCACTTTCACTGTTAAATTTCAAAAAACTTCCATTAGGTATGTTCGTTATGTAATAGTAAAGATAAGATATCGAAATTGTTAATTTATCCAAACTACTAAAATTTGGCATATGCAAATTCACACCTACTTCACCATATTAAGTGTCTCTTAGTGTACTCACTCCTTCTGTTGTAAATTATGGTCCTTCACTATTTTCGTCTTCTGGAAAAAAAAATTTAAAACACTTACAATATAGTTTCATCACAGAATAGTTTGAGCATGGTTATGTTCATCTTGGACTAACGCTTTCTCTAATTATCAAACGGGAAATGATACTTCCAGGTACAGGTGTGTGGAATTTTGATATTAGAGTTCTTTCTTACCTGCTATCTTTGGGTAGTTTAGTATCGTTAAGGGGTTGAACACTGGGATTGCGCCGGTAATAGATGGGTTGACTCTCTTCTTAGCATTTCATTCTTGGGCTTTTTTGAAGCACATAGAGAATGTATTTCTCATATAAAATTGTTCGTTCGTGCACTTAGAGATTATAGTTCTCTTCTAAAATTGTTCGTGCACGGCTTGTATCTATTAGCTTTTGCGGGGATTCTTTGGTTAATCACAGGGGAATTGATGTTTTGATTTAGAATGGGTCGACATCAAACTTTAGTGACTCCTTCAACGTATCGTCTTTAACTTCTGGGAGGAGTATATTGTCACTGAAGGGTTAGTCACTGGGGTTACTTTTGGTTTCTGTAATTCAGTGGTCGGTTTAAAGGTCCATTTTTCAAAAATTATCTCGTAACATTCATGGGATAACAGAGATAGGAACTTTTCGCTTTCGATAGAGGTGATAGGATGGATTCCGAGAAATGGTCGAAAGGGATTCAACGCGTGAATCTGCGACACGTAAATAATTTGGGTTCATCAAATATCATAACTATACAGTTGTATGGTGCATGGGTCCATAAGGATTATCGACATGCTTTAGCCGATCACAAAAACAGACCCCTAAATGTTCTCGTTGGATTCACCCATATTAATAAAAATAAGGTGTTTCCTTATATTATATAGGATTAAAAGTTACTTTTAGTGAACTAGCAATTAAAAACAAGCTGTTAAACAATAAGAGAACACAACAAAAACAATGAAAATAGACAAAAATAAACTTTTCAAAGACAAAGAATCGCAAAAAAAACATTGAAGAGAAACTATTTCAGACCAAAATAAAAAAACAAAAGTGAGAAAAAACTAGTTTTTGAGAACAGTTTCTAGGCGTCAACTAGTCTTGAGTATGCTCTTAAATTCAATTCCAAATATATTTTGTTCTAATGTGCAATTTAACAGAAACGGCACTGTTCTTGTGGGATTTTTCCTATACATCATAAGAGGAACTATCAAGAAAACAACACTTTTCCTAGCACAAATTTTTAAAACTATTTACCTTTGAAAACCAGCCTATGCCAACATTTTACAAAAGGTAGCATAAATTCTTTTATAATTTTGACATGAAAATTGTAATGAGCATATTTGACCCTTACACACTGTCATGAACAAAACGTTATTCCTTAAAATGACCTCTCAGGTTTTAAGATAATCTAGAACTTGCAGTAAAATATTTCTCAAATATCTTACATTCGAAGGGTTATTCTCCAGTATAAATTCTTTGATGACGAGAAAAATTTGACGTGAAAATTACCTTACTTTGATACTTAATTTATGAATAGCCAATTCAAGGATTTTCCTCGTATTATATTTCAAATTGTTTATTCCTTTCTTTGTTCGGTAATTTAAAAATCGTAGGCTTGGGTTTGTAAATCAATTTACGTAAGGATGGATTTCGTCTAAAAATATTTATGTACTAAATTAACTCCCTACTTTTCTAATTAAAACAAATTCAGAATAAAACGGTTTTGTAAGAATTCGACCATTTAAAAGAGGGTAAAATTTTCAGAGAGTGGTACCTTTATATCCCAACCCGTTTTGGAGACTCGGGATCAAACATACGCCCTTCTCCGAACAAGCGGCTGTAAATATAAACAATGAGCAACTTATAAAACTTAAAACACTCTCAATAGGGGCTGCGGACTTGTTTGATGCTCGCAGGCGACTATTCTGAAAAAGAAGATATATTCGGAGAGAGGCAATTTGAAATTGGTAAAAAATAAGGGGCTGGGGGCCAAATGTCCCCTTTTCAACATTCCAATCAGCATACCCTGAAAGTTTTAGCTTAATACCCTCAGCTGTTGTTAAGATATTGCATACAAAACTTTAAGATAAACTGGATGCACAGAGTACCTTTTGATTTAGTTTGACGAGCTGCAAAGTTTCAACTAAATATTCTTAGACTTTTCAAACACGCCACACAATCAAACATCCCCTCTTTTCCTAATGATACATCCAGATGGTGAAAAAAGGGCAAAATGCATAGTTTACTATCCCTACCCTCGGGGCTTTAGGGGGTGTTGCATCGCTACAGGCATAGTTCCTAGAACATGTAAAATTTCGATCAAAGCCGTTTTTCCTAATTTTAATCAGTACAGAAAAGCGAGCATCTAAAAAGGGCAAGGGGGACTGGCTGCCCTACAATCACTTCAGCATGCCTCTCAACATAACCTGAAAGTTTCAACACAATAACCTTAGCCATTTCTTAGATATTGCTGATACACCATTTTGACAGCCAGCATAAACACAGTAGTTTAGATTATGTTCGGTAGCCCCACTCAAAAGCTGTGGAGGGTTATATCATTCCCATAGGCATATATATTCCTTTAGAGAATTTTGAACGAAGTTATTCAAAAATTTTGATCGAATGTTTTTGAAGGATGGAAAGCGAAAAGTCCATAGAAGGAGAGCTGGCAGTGCTTCCACCACTTTTCAACATCTCCCTCAATATGGTCTGAAAGTTTCAACTTATTATCCTCAGCCGTATTTAAGATATCACATCCTGTTTTTTTATAAATTGGGAGCGTATAATGCATTTTGATTCAGTTCAAAATTCCCCTCAACTGTCTCCATACACTTTTTCGTTTTAATACCCTTAGTGCTTTTGGATACACCCAGAAAAAAAATCCCATTTTCGTTATGATAAGTCCTTTATGTAAACAACAAGCAAATGCACAAATTACAACTCTTTCCTCCCCGCTGACTATGAGTGATATTGACAACCCTAGAAGCATATGTTTTTCCTTTGGATCATTTTGGACTGAATGGCTACCTCAAAACTTTTATTAGTATATTTGGCGAAAAGGGCAGGGATGAGGGCTAATTGCCCTCCGATCAATCTTGACTCTTAAAAAGGGATTAACTTGAACTTTTCAAATTGAAAGCTCATTCGATGGAACTACGTAAAGATGAATTTTTGTAACAAAATATCGCTCTACCATAATATCCTTGTATTATATTAACTCCCTACTTTTGTCAATAAAATCGATTTCTAAAGAGTTTATCTGTACCGTGAGTAATATGTGATATATTTAAAATATAAAAAATAAAATTTTTTCCTTCTAAGGATACTTCCGATATAAATTAAACTCTCCCTAATTAAGCTTAAATCCCGTTTCAAAATTGAGTCTAAATTCTTAATCAATAAAAGAAAAACCGCTTTTATTCTCAGCCAAATACCCCTTTAAAGTAAAAAAAAAGATGATTATATTCACAAAAGAGCTTGATTAATTCCAGAGCACTTTGTAATGCCTCGCAGAAATCCAGACGTTTTGTTTTACTGACCGACAGATGTGAAATGTGGAAAAGTTACCGGTCGAATTACGGTATTAATCAAGAAAGACGGTTTGAATTTCGCGAAAATACTTGGCAAAAAAATTACGAGACGATGTCTTATACAAAGTTTCACAGGAGGTTTCAAGTTATCATAGGAATGTAAATGTCTAATCATCAAAATATTGAAAGTAAATTATTTGACGGTCAGTTAGCATAATGATTTTAGTTTGTAAACATAATGACAAAGTAGCGGGCCCTCCACAAGAGTTGGGCCAATCGTGAAATAGCTCTTAGGGCGCAGAATCTAGACTCGTTTTATATAGTAATGACAATGTGTTTTTAGTGAGACATTATGTTCCTACCATTCTGCGATCCAGTCTGAAGTTATAATTCTGATTGTATCACTTATATATGTTGCTGTATACATGAAAGCGTAAGTCTCAATAAACCCATTACTTTTCTGTTCGTGTTGTTTTATTTATATGCCTGTATCTCACCGCAAGGTAGATAACTAGTTCAAATGTCTCCATTGGCAACGCTCTCAAGGAATCTGATAACCCTACGAAGTTGGATTACGCTCCTGGATTGATAGCTCCCCAGCCTAATTAATCACCCCACAAGGCAATTCTAACTTATTACTTAATATATCTTTTTTCTCCCATAGAGAGTGGCACAGTCATAAGTGGTACAGAGCCGACAAACACACAAAATTCCTCCGGTACAAGTGGCGCGGTCGAAAAACTTGGAGGAAAACATGCGAACTAGTTATGCTACAAACTTCTTAATTTAAATTTAAATCATTGGATGGATTCAGACTTATAAGAAAAAGTTTATTGGCCTATACCGCTAAGCTATAATAGGAAGCCCTTTTAGAATATCTCATAGGAGATAGAAGTCTCCCCCAAATAGGTTAAGTGAAAAAGTAAATTTATTGTGAGTTTATAATTTTGTGAAGTTGGTTTAAATATTTCAAACGCAAAAATGTCAGAAGAATTAAGCGAACTATTAATTGTGCAAAATGGTTGGTCGCGAAAAATGTAGAAATAACAAAATCTATTCCGCAATATGATGGACAATCAGATGTCGACGAATTTAATATCCAATTAGCCCAATTTGTAGAATTAACAAAAACAGAGCTAAAAACGTTAGTAATTATGCTCCTCCTAAGATTAAGAGGGCAGGCTTTAACCTTCCTAAAGCAAATTGAAAATACCATAGGGGATGAAGACAATTTTCCAATAAATACAATAGACAAATTGTTAACGGCATTCAAAGATAGATTTATCAAAACTAGTTCAACAAATAAATTAAAATACGGAACGGTATGCTTTGACCATACACAGAATGTGACAGAATATTTACACAATATACAAATTTCAGTCGAAGCAAAATTTGGGAAAGATTATGGAGAATTGTATGAAAAAATCATACTACACGCCCTTTTGCAAGGGCTTCCCCCAAAATTATATAGAATGGTAATATCCAAAAATATTCAAACGTTGGATCTTGCAGTTCAGGAGGTGGGACGAATGATCGAAATTGACACGACTGTGGCAAACCACAGTAAAACAAAAATAAATAGCTTAGGCGAATCGACCGCAAGACTAGCCTCCCTTGAAGATCAGGTTTCTCCAAATTTCTTTTAAAGGGATAATTCCCCAGTGCCACAAAGAAATAGAACGCAAGAACCCACTAGGCAGAAAACAGTACGTTTTTCAGCCCATTAAACCAATCAATTATGGAAATAGTTCCACAATTGTAAGATGCTATAACTGTAATCGACCTGGGCATATCGCGAGAGAGTGATGTTTCAGGACCAGAGACATAACGGTACCAGGGAATGCCGTCCGTAATACACAAAACTATGGCAACCATTTGTTCGGAGAGAAAAAATTTTAGCGCCAGTGGTGCACAAGGCTATAGCCAGGGAAGATTGCACCCACCAGTACCTCGCAATGCATACCAACCGAATTTGCATAGCCCTCGCCCCAATAGACAAAATAATTATCGATTCGAAAACCGAATTTCTCGTCAGAGCCAATATAGTGCAAGAATGGTATATAGAAAGACCGAAAATTTGCCGACGGGAAATACAAATTTTTCAAGCTAACCGGCATTTGCAGTCGAGGCCAGCACCCGGCACTGGCGCAAGAAATCCAAACTACCGTAATAATACATGGCAAAATCGACAAACAAATGTAAATCATTTGGTTAGAGATTCCATGGACATATCCGAATCTCTATTGCAGACACCGACGTATGAAATAAATCCACAGGGAGACGTGTCAGGCCCCTCAAAAGAATAAATTGGACCCAGATGGGGCCCAGAATATTTTATAGGTCCAACCCAATAATAGTACCGTCCTTTAGTGATTTAATAGTAAGTTTCCTATATTTAATGATTTTAGTGTGGCAAATGTTTACTTTAAGGCTTTAATCGACTCTGGTGCCACGGTTAATATCATAAACTCATGCGTATTTAATATGTTGCCTCCGAAAATTAGGCGACAGAGGAATTTTTAATAATCCCAACTTAACTAGCGTAACAGGGCATAAATTGGATGCAAAAGGTTCAATTCGCCTAAACGTAAAAAAGGGATAATGGAATTTTTCTGACAAACTTTATAATATGCAACAATTTTCCGTATGAAGCCATCATAGGCGCAAATTTTTTAAGGTCGAATAAAGTATTATTAGACGAAGCAAACAAAAGGCTTGTGTACCCAGCAAATATCCCAGCTCCTACTCTAAGAAATTGCAACAGAGGTTACGAAGAGAATGTAACAGTAAATAAAATTTCTGGTTATATAATGTCACAGTCCTTTGAACCTCGTGTCTCGCTACAAAGAAGACTTGGCACAACCAGAAATTTGCTTTCTTATTCTGAGCGATATCGGAAAAGTGAAGTAAATTTAAATAATAAATGGGGTGAATCTGCAAAAACTAAAATAGGAGATATTCGACACTATAGGTCGAACGAAATCAAGAAAATAGTGGAATTGTGGAAAAAAATAGTAAAACCCAAGATGACGCCGCAAGATGCCGCAATGACACAGCAAAGCGCCAGTATGAATCTAATAGACAATAATAGTGAAGAGAAATATTACGGGTTCGCGATACGGAAAACAAAAATCCCTCCCAAAACGATTCAAAGAATTCAAATATCATAGATGATTGAACCAGTGGATAGCAAATCCGAAATATGGCTTGCCATCCCGTCGAATGGAATTCCTGAAAATATTTTATGCGAAGAACAGATTATATCTTACGACAAAGGAGAAGGTTTTATTTGGGTAACTAATAACCACAAAGATGATACAATTACAATAAAAAAGGAAACATTTCTAGTTCAAATCCAAGTTATCTTGGAGAATGATTTAGATAGATGGGAAAATTCCAAAGGAAACCTAGTTAACGGTATTAAAACCTCAATTAACAAATACCCTCTAACTAAATCGCAATTTTTAAACAAATTTGATATGGACCATATTACTGACTTTGAACTCGAGAAAAAAATTATGCGAATTATTATGGAATTTTAAAGATTTATTTTCCGCATCCGAAGATGACATCGGACTGATACCGTTTTATGAACATTCAATTTTAACAACCGGTAATCCCGTTGCTAAACAGCCATAACGTATACCGTATAAGCACAAAGAGTTGTTAAAAAATAAAATTTATGAACTAGAGAAAAAATAGATTATACGCCCCAGTATAAGTCCGTATTCAGCACCAATGATCTTGGTCCCAAAAAAGAATGCTGACCAGAGACTCGTAGTAGATTATAGAGCCCTGAACAAACAAGTAGTTAGTGATAAATTTCCTTTGCCAAGAATACACGAAATCCTTGAATCTATCTCAATCCTTGAATCTTTTACTTCTTTAGATCTTACCCAAGGCTACCACCAAGTGAAAAATAGCCGAAAAAGATGTCTATAAAACTGCATTTTCTACAACTGAATGCGGTTCCTATAAAATACTTAAGAGTACCTTTTGGACTTAAGACAAGTTCAAGTGCGCTATGTAGACCATTATTGTATCTATTAAGAGGATTAAAGAATATCATTCATTTCGTTGATGATGTCATATGTGTAGGAGAAAACGCTGAACAACACTTAGCAACACTAGTTAAAGTGTTTCGAGAAATTCAGAAAGGGCAATTTAAAATGCCGGCCTGAAAAAGTAAATTTATTTTAACCTAAAATTAAATTTTTAGGAGTAGTGGTGACGCAAGGAGAGATATCCCCAGACCCAGACAAAATAAAATGTGTTGAAAACCTCAAAGCCTCTAGAACTATGAAAGAATTAAGAGGAATTCTAGGTCTTACTGGCTACTGTAGAAAATTCGTGTGCAATTACGCCCAAATTGCGAAACCCCTCACGGAGTTTACTAAAGGGAACTCCCAAAATGTTACCTTGTCCCAAGAAGCTCAAACTTCCCTAGACCGTCTCAAAAAGGCCCTCACTTCGGAACCAATAACATCGCTGGCTGATTTGGAAAACAGATAATTCGTGGTCACAACCGATGCTAGTTCGAAACGCATCGGTGATATTCTTTCGCAAATAATTCCCATAGGAAACACTGATCCTTTACAAGGACTGTCTAATCAAAAAAAATAGAAAAAGTAATATGCTATTCGAGCAGAGCTTTATCAAAAGGTGAAAGTAATTATTCCGCCACAAACCTAGAATTATTATCTATAATCCACCATTTGGATAAATTTAGACATTATTTGATTGGCAGAAAATTTAAGCTACATTCAGACCACAAATGCCTGCAATACTTTCGCACTTTTAAAAACCCCACGGGAATTCTAGCTAGATGGATTATGAAAATCCAATATCTAGATTATGAATTTGAATATTTAAAAGGCAAACAAAATGCAGCTTGTGACTTCTTGAGTAGATTCCCAGAAAATATCTCCGACGGAGTGTTTTCTGAAACCGAGAAACCGAGGACGCCGTCGGAAGCCGAGGAGAACGAAATTAACGCAATCAATACTAAGAATAAATATGAATATAAGAAAAACAAAGTCAAAGACATAATAAAGGAAAATTAGGATAAGTATTGTCCCTTGTCTATAGAAAATATAAAAAAAAAGGATGAAATGTGTTTAGCACTTATGAAATTATTTTTGTGAATGATGATGCTCTACCAGATAAATTCAAAACTCTTAGAAAAGAAATAGATAATTTTTACTATGATCTTGATGAAGATTTTACCATTAGCTTGTGGATGATAAGGAGATAGTAAAAATTATCTATTCTTTACTTTCTATTTCTTACTGTGATCTTGATGAAGATTTTACCATTAGCTTGTGGATGATAAGGAGATAGTAAAAATTATCTATTTCTTTTCTAAGAGTTTTGAATTTATCTGGTAACACATCATCATTCACAAAATAATTAATAAGTGCTAAACACATTTCATCCTTTTTTTTTATTTCTGCATTTCATATTTTTATTCATCCTGCAATTGAATTAAATTCGTCGACATCTGATTGTCCATCATATTGCGGAATAGATTTTTGTTATTTCTACATTTTTCGCGACCAACTTTTGCACAATTAATAGTTCGCTTAATTCTTCTGACATTTTTTGCGTTTGAAATATTTAAACCAACTTCACAAAATTATAAACTCACAATAAATTTACTTTTTCACTTAACCTATTTGGGGGAGGCTGCTATCTCCTATGAGATATTCTAAAAGGGTTTCCTATTATAGTTTAGCGGTTATAGGCCAATAAACTTTTTCTTATAAGTCTGTATCTATCCAATGATTTAAATTTAAATTAAGAAGTTTGTAGAATAACTAGTTCGCATGTTTTCCTCCAAGTTTTCCGACCGCGCCACTTGTACCGGGGGAATTTTGTGTATTTTTTGGCCCTGTACCACTTATGACTGTGCCACTCCCTATGGGAGAAAAAAAATATATAAAGTAATAAGTTAGAATCGCCTTGTGGGGTGATTAATTAGGCTGGGGAGCCATTAATCCAGGAGCGTAATCCAACTTCGTAGGGTTATCAGATTCCTTGGGAGCGTTGCCAATGGAGACATTTGAACTAGTTTTCTACCTTGCGGTGAAATACAGGCATATAAATAAAACAACACGAATAGAAAAGTAATGGGTTTATTGAGACTTACGCTTTCATGTATACAGCAACATATATAAGTAATACAATCAGAATTATAACTTCAGAGTGGATCGCAGAATGGTAGAACATAATGTCTCACTAAAAACACTTTTTCATTACTATATAACACGAGTCTAGATTTTGCGCCCTAAGAGCTATTTCACGATTGGCCCAACTCTTGTGGAGGGCCCGCTACTTTGTCATTATGTTTTCAAACTAAAATCATTATGCTAAGTGACCGTCAAATAATCTATTTTCAATATTTTGATGATTAGACATTCACATTCCTATGATAGCTTGAAACTTCCTGTGAAACTTTGTATAAGACATTGTCTCGTGATTTTTTTGCCAAGAATTTTCGCAAAATTCAAAACCGTCTTCCTTGATTAATACTGTAATTCGACCGGTAACTTTTCCACATTTCACATCTGTCAGTCTGTAAAACAAAACGTCTGGAATTCTGCGAAGCATTACAAAGTGCTCTAGAATTCATCAAGCTCTTTTTCGAATATAATCATCTTTTTTTTACTTTAAAGGGGTGTTTGGCTGAGAATAAAATGCGGTTTTTTCTTTTGTTGATTAAGAATTTAGACTCAAGTTTGAAACGGGATTTAAGCTTAATTAGGGAGAGTTTAATTTATATCGGAAGTATCCTTAGAAGGAAAGAATTTTTATTTTTTTATATTTTTAATATATCACATATTACTCACGGTACAGATAAACTCTTTAGAAATCGATTTTATTGACAAAAGTAGGGAGTTAATATTATACAAGGATATTATAGTAGAGCGATATTTTGTTACAAAAATTCATCCTTACGTAGTTCCATCGAATGAGCTCTCAATTTGAAAAGTTCAAGTTAATCCATTTTTAAGAGTCACGATTGATCGGAGGGCAATTAGCCCTCATCCATGCCCTTTTTCACCAAATATACTAATAAAAGTTTTGAGGCAGCCATTCAGTCCAAAATAATCCAAAGAAAAACATATGCTTCTAGGGTTGTCAATATCACTCATAGCCCCGGGGAAAGAGTTGTAATTTTTGCATTTGCTTGTTGTTTACATAAAGGACTTATCATTACGAAAATGGGATTTTTTTTTTCTGGGTGTATCCAAAAGTGCTAAGGGTATTAAAACGAAAAAGTGTATGGAGACAGTTGAGGGGAATTTTGAACTGAATCAAAATGCATTATACGCTCCCAATTTATAAAAACAGGATGTGTTATATCTTAAATACGGCTGAGGATAATAAGTTGAAACTTTCAGACCATATTGAGGGAGATGTTGAAAAGTGGTTGAAGCACTGCCAGCCCTCCTATGGATTTTTCGCTTACCTCCCTCCAAAAACATTCGATCAAAATTTTTGAATAACTTCGTTCAAATTCTCTAAAGGAATATATATGCCTATCGGAATGATATAACCCTCCACAGCTTTTGAGTGGGCTACCAAACATAATCTAAACACACTGTGTTTATGCTAGTTGTCAAAATGGTGTATCAGCAATATCTAAGAAATGGCTAAGGTTATTATGTTGAAACTTTCAGGTTATGTTGAGAGGCATGCTGAAGAGTGATTGTAGGGCAACCAGTCCCCCTTGCCCTTTTTAGATGATCGCTTTTCTGTACTGATTAAAATTTGGAAAAAAAACGTTTTGATCAAAATTTTAGATGTTCTAGGAACTATGACTGTAGCGATGCAACACCACCCAAAGCCCCGAGGGTAGGGATAGTAAACTATGCATTTTGCCCTTTTCCACCATCTGGATGTATCATTAGGAAAAGAGAGGATGTTTGATTGTGGGCGTGTTTGAAAAGTCCAAGAATATTTAGTTGAAACTTTGCAGCTCGTCAAACTAAATCAAAAGGTACTCTCTGCATCCAGTTTATCTTAAAGTTTTTTATGCAATATCTTAAGAACAGCTGAGGGTATTAAGCTAAAACTTTCAGGGTATGCTGATTGGAATGTTGAAAAGGGGTCATTGGGCCACCAGCCCCTCATTTCTTACCACTTTCAAATGGCATCTCTCCGAATATATCTGATCGAAATTCTGGAATAGCTATCTTTTTTCAAAATAGTCGAAAAGTCAAAAGACTTTGCCTCCGAGGATCAAATAAGTCCACAGCCCCTAGGGAGAGTGTTTTAAGTTTTTATAAGTTGCTCACTGTTTATATTTACAGCCGCTTGTTTGGAGAAGGGAGTATGTTTGATCCCGAGTCTCCAAAACGGGTAGGGATATAAAGGTACCACTCTCTGAAAATTTTACCCCCTTTACAATGGTCGAATTCTTACAAACCGTTTTATTCTGAATTTGTTTTAATTGGAAAAGTAGGGAGTTAATATAGTACATAAATATTTTTAGACAAAATCCATCCTTACGTAAATTGATTTACAAACCCAAGCCTACGATTTTTAAATTACCGAAAAAAGAAAGGAATAAACAATTTGAAATATAATACGAAGAAAAGCCTTGAATTGGCTATTCATAAATTAAGTATGAAAGTAAGGTAATTTTCACGTCAAATTTTTCTCGTCATCAAAGAATTTATACTGGAGAATAACCCTTCGAATGTAAGATATTTGAGAAATATTTTACTGCAAGTTCTAGGTTATCTTAAAACCTGAGAAGTCATTTTAAGGAATAATGTTATGTTCATGACAGTGTGTAAGGGTCTAATATGCTCATTACAATTTTCATGTCAAAATTATAAAAGAATTTATGCTACCTTTTGTAAAATGTTGGCATAGGCTGGTTTTCAAAGGTAAATAGTTTTAAAAATTTGTGCTAGGCAAAGTGTTATTTTCTTAATAGTTCCTCTTATGATGTATAGTAAAATCCCACAAGAACAGTACCGTTCCTGTTAAATTGCACATTAGAACAAAATATATTAGGAATTGAATTTAAGAGCATACTCAAGACTAGATGACGCGTACAAACTGTTCTCAAAACTATTTTTTTTCTCACTTTTGTTTTTTTTATTTTGGTCTGAAATAGTTTCTCTTCAATGTTTTTGCGATTCTTTGTCTTTGAAAAGTTGATTTTGTCTATTTCAATGTTTTTTGTTATGTTCTCTTATTGTTTAACAGCTTGCTTTAATTGCTAGTTCACTAAAAGTAACTTTTAATCCTATATAATATAAGGAAACACCTTATTTTTATTAATATGGGTGAATCCAACGAGAACATTTAGGGGTCTGTTTTGGTGATCGGCTAAAGCATGTTTTTATTTGGTAAAAATGTTAGCGGTTGATGTCCTATAGTTTGAACAAAGGAGCACACTGCATTAATTTCTGAGGAAAGTCCCGAATCCAAATTTCAATGAATTTATTATGAAAAAGACGTCTTTCACTTTCGTGTTCTTCTCCAGGGGGTCTGCGGAACAGATTAGTCAATTTGTTATGCTAAACTTGGGTACGGTTATTTAGTGTCTTGCAGTTGGCTATAGTAGACAGAATACAGATGGTACTTAAAGATGCACCCTGTGTTTAACCTAAAATATAATAGGCCAACAACAAGTTTTTTTAATAACAAAAGTTTAGTGACAATGTGGATCAGGCGATACAAACAGCATTCTAAAAAGTGTATACCTGAAATAAACCTATTATCTTCCGTTACATATCAGCTAATATCCTGACAATAACCAATGGCCGGTCTAACTTTTGGAATTCTATTTGGAAAACATGAAACAGACGTTTGAAAGATTCTACTGAAAAGAGGTTTTTCATAAATATGTTATTTACTCGTAAGATAAATTCTTTATTCCTTAGAACACTCTTGACAAACTATTTAGACGTAGTGTCGAGTTGTTTAAAATGTTACATAGTTTAACAAAAAATATAAAAATTATTAAATTTAAATATAATTATTCTATTTAAAGAAACTGTGTTAACTGACAAAATTAAGGAGTTAAAATAGTAGATGGATATTATAGTACATTAATATTTTTTTTAACGACACACGTTCAAGAAAATTGATGTACAACCTCAGGCTTCAGAATTTTAAATTCTAATTAACTTAATAAAATTATAATTGGCTATTGTAAATTAAGTACCAAGGTAAGAGTCATTAAAATAAACTTATAATAAATGTTGAAGGTTAAAAATTTGAAAAACTTAGTTGTTTACAAAATAAAAGAAAGTCCTAAGAAAGTTATAGACTTGATGACTTTTTAAAGTGAATTTTATCTTATATTTTTGTTCTCCCTGCTACAATGCTGTACGACAATGATATCAGTAAACAAGAAAGTTGATTATAGAGCATGCCAGACCTTACAGGAACACGGCTAAAGAAAGAAATGGATTTGAATTGTCAACAAGAGATGTCAAGTCCCAGTTCCGTAGTTGCTGAAAATGTTGCGGTAAAACAGGAAGTTTTTAATATGGGAAAAAAAACCTATTGAACTTGGTAAATGTGAGAAAACATTCCAACAAAAAGCTCACCTATCTAATACCAAAGAACTCACGTAGGAGAAAAACCTTTCGAATGTGATATATGTAAAAAATGTTTCACTGCCAGTTCTTTTTTGTCTAATAATAAAAAAACTCATACTGGAGAAAAGTCATTCCAGTGTGATATATGTAAGAAACGCTTTACTATAAGTGCCCATTTATCTCATCAAAGAATTCATACTGAAGAAAAACCTTTTGAATGTAATATATGTGAGAAAGCTATCACCCAAAAAGCCAACAAATTTATTCATCAAAGATATCATACTGGAGAAAAAACTTTCGAATGTGATACATGTAAGAAAACGTTTTAGTCAGAGTTCAGGTTTGTCGTATCATAAAAAAACTCATACTGGAGAGGAAACCTTTTGAATGTGATATGTGTAAGAAATATTTCACTTCCAGTACCATTTTATCTAATCATCTAAAAACTCATACTGGAGAAAAACCTTTTGAGCGTAATATATGTGAGAAAACTTATCCCAAAAAAGCCAATCTATTTATTCATCAAAGATCTCATACTGGAGAAAAACCTTTAGAATGTGATATATATAAGAAACGTTTTAGTCAGAGTTCAGGTTTGCCGTGTCATAAAAAAACTCATACTGGAGAGAAACCTTTTAAATGTGATATATGTAAGAAATATACCACTTCCAGTACCATTTTATCTAATCATCTAAAAACTCATACTGGAGAAAAACCTTTTGAGTATAATATATGTGAGAAAACTTTTCCTCCATAAGCCAATCTATTTATTCATAAAAGATCTCATACTGGAGAAAAACTTTTTGAATGTGATATATGTAAGAAACGTTTCACTTCCAGTACCATTTTATCTAATCATCTAAAAACTCATACTAGAGAAAAGCCTTTTGAGTGTAATATATGTGAGAAAACTTATCCTCGAAAAGTCAATCTATTTATTCATCCAAGATCTCATACTGGAGAAAAACCTTTCGAATGTGATATATGTAAGAAACGTTTGTCAGAGTTCAGGTTTGTCGTATCATAAAAAAAACTCATACTAGAGAGAAACCTTTTGAATGTGATATATATAAGAAATATTTCACTTCCAGTACCATTTTATATAATCATCTAAAAATTCATACTACAGAATGATCATTCGAGTATGATTGATGTGAGAAAATGTTTCGGCGAAAATCCACCCTGTCTGAATATCAAAGAACTCGCACTAGATAAAAATCTTTCAAATGTGATATATCCAAGAAATATTTTACTTGAAGTCATAATTTATCTCGCCATGAAAGAATTCAAACTAGAGACACATCTTTTGGATTGGTCAAGTTCCATATTCTCTTATCATAAAATAACTCATGCTGGAGAAAAACCTTTCGAGTGTGACATATTGTATGTTGGGAAAATTTTACTTTAAGTTCCACTTTCTCTAATCATAGAAAAATTCAGACATGAGAAAATTTTTTGAATGTAAGATAAATGAGAAATGCTTACTTCAAGCCCTGGCTTTTCTATCATCAAATAAATCATTCTGAGAAGTATCTTTTTGTGCATATCTGTCTTTAAGGGTGTAATGTGTTTTTTCTTAAATGTTCATGTGCAAATTTTCAAAAAATTCAAGCCAGAGAAAACACTTTTCTATTTAAGCAATTCTGTTTCCTCGGGAAAAGTTTTTTCTGCAGCACATACAAAAAAAACCTTTTGTAAATTGTCTGCATAGCCTTATTATTTTTTGTCACAAATATAAAAGATAAGTACTATTTTAAACTATTTTATTATTCAGAGTTTTGTGTCCTTGACAATTCCTTTTATGATGCACAGGAAAAATCACACAAGAAGAAGAACACCATTCCTTTGAAATTGCACATTAGAACAGAAAATATTTGAATTGAATTTGATAGTATACTCAAGACTAGATGACACCTACAAACTATGTTCTCAATTTTTTTTTTCACTAAGGTTGTTCTGCTTTTATTATGATTTGATATTTTTTCTTTTCAATGTTTCTGTAATTCTTTGTCTTTGATAAGGTTATTGTATACATTTTCAATGTTGTTGTTTTGTTTAACAGCTTAGTTTTTATTGTCAATTGACTAAAAGTATAAGTTTCAGACCTATATAATGTAATTCAACAGTTGATTTTTTATTAACACGGGTGATTCTGCAAGAAACTTATAAGGGTGTTTTTTTCTTGCTGATTGGCTGAAATATGTTTTGATTTGGTAAATATGTTACATATCGATATTGTGTATTTCGTTCAAAGGAGCACACTGCCCAAATTTTTGACGAAAGGTTCTATAAATTTGCTATGAAAAATTGTTATTCATCTTTTTCTCCAGGGGTTCTGCAGATAAATGTCCACTTATGCAGGTGGTATTTAAAGATACACACTATGTTCAACCTCAAATATGATAGGCCAACCATATATTTTTTTTTTAATAACAAAAGGTTAGAGATGAAACGAATAAGGCCATAGAAAGCAGCATTCTAAAGCACTTACCTGCACCATACCAAATTTTGCGCTAGTTATCAGCTAATATCCTTACAAAAAAGCTTTGGCAGGTCCGACTTATAGAATTCTATGTATAATATGCAAACTCTTGTATATTGTATAATGCATTGTATAAAATTCTTTTTCTAAATCTACATACATCCTCCTTTTTGCATATTTTCCGCTAATGGCTGAAGAACTAGGGCACTGTCAAAATCATTACAACTTTTTAAACCCTACTTGTTCTTCCTTCCAAATAATTTATTTTACTAGCCAATATACTAATCTAGAATCTAACACTCATTCTTATATTTATAAAGACTAGGCAGTAACTATATTGGACATTAAATACGATAATTGACTGTGTCTTCTTTTTTTTTATTAAATTAAGACGTTTTTCAAAGCGATGGGAAACTGGTGTTTGATAGTTCAGCCCTGAACTGACCGTCAAAAAAGTTCCTGCTGGTCCGTGACGCTGAACCATTTAACTAGTGTACCCCTATTTTCAACATTTTATTCTTTCCTTAAATCTCTAGTTTCTGAATCAACTCTAACTTTTTGATCTAACATTTTCATTAAAGAAAAAACTAAATCCCCCTTTGTTCTATTTTTTTTTTAACTCGTCTCACTGTCTAATGTATTATCCTCGTAAAAATACTCAAATAATTTAAGCTGGTCATCTACTGTATCTAATTTACGTAATTTTGAAACTACCTTATCGTCTGAAAAATACTTCTCAAAGTTCTATGTTATCCAGTTTTAACTATTCAGTAGGTATATGGCGCTTTGCAATCGGTAGAAACCTGATTAATCCGATACCTAATCCGTAGATCGATTTCTAATAGTACAGCCTGGAGGTTGGAGTTCACTACCTTAAGGACCTCTACATTAAACTTCTTTGAATCCTAGCAACTCAAATAGACTCGGCTTAACCCCAGACACACGATTGAAGTCACTCCATTTGGCTTCCTTGCTCAATTGAACGTCACTAATCCGATTCTGTGCATAGTGTCAGAATGTTTCTCTCAGTTGTGGAGGTCCTGTGCTCATCCGAGACTACTAACGTAATCCCTAGAATCGATACATAAGTTACGAAACAAATAAGAGTTACAAATAGGGACATGTCCTACTTTTATTAGACAGTAAAAAAATAAATTTAAAAGCTTTAGAAATTTCGATGAGATAGTCAGTCATCATCATCAGTAGAGTAACTAAAATTAAAACAAAACTATGCTTTTACTGAAAAAAATAATAACTTCCGGGTAACAGCAAGTTTCCGGTCCATTGACTTGGAGGGTTCATTAACTATCTTGACTTCTATTTCATAAAATTTTTATGATGCAAAGGAAAAATCACACAAGAAGGACACCATTCCTTTGAAATTGCACATTAGAACCGAAGATATTTGGAATTGAACTTGACAGTATACCCAAGACTAGATGACGCCTACAAACTATGTTCTCCTTAACTATCTTTTCATTAAATATCTTGAATTTTTAATTAAGGTGGTACAATCTTCTTTTCTTCTAACTGATGAGGGTTTTTTTTTATACGGTGTCGAGTTTTAGCCCTTATCGCAGGTATATAGGGGTCTCTTTCTTAATCAGCAACAAACTATAATGTCTATTTAGAGACGTTACTATCCTTGAGGGCGAGTGGCTAAATTTTACGAGTCACCGAGCGCTTTTTGCTGTTAAATCTTATCGCTGTGAATGACGAAAGAGCGCAATTTCTAGCTATTTGGGAATAAGGAAACACGAAAATGTGTTTTGTTATTTACCCAATTTATATGCGCACTCCTAAATATCAATTACGGTGAAAAGCATTTAGAGGGGTTGGCTTAGTTGTTACCCTTAGTAAAAATGCATCTGGTACCATTCAGTACGTTAGTTTTGCAGTCGTTCCCGGTTGTAAGGGAACTTGTGAAGGCACTGTTTTGTCGCCTAGTGTTTTTAATTGCGTGTTGATTCAATGTGTGACCATGGTTAAGTTTATTCGTTATACATTGCATATGCTTATGACGCTCTTATACTGAATCATCACATCTTGGTTCTGTTGATCTCTCAATTACCCTTCTAAATGTGAGGTTACTTGCTTAACTGTGTATTACTAGTATTTGCTTTAGATGTGGAATACTCACCTCTTTATTGGTGCATTTAGTTAAATTGGATTAATCAGCTTTGTAATCAAGCTAAATGTGTGCTACAGAAAGCTGGTGAAAACGTTGAGGGCTAGTAATGAATGTCACTATGTTGCCTGAGTTGTCTTGATTTAAGCTTACCCTGAGCATGATTGTGTTATATCTGATTTCATCTTGAAGAATGACTATTTAATTTTTATCGGGTTTCCCCTTCCAAGTATATGTAAGTGAAATTGCTTCATTTTTGAAGGAATTAAATCATATTTAGTTAGCTGGGATTTTCTTGTTGTCGTTTATTTTAGACTATTACAGTTTTTGTCTAATAGTTAAAGCTAGGAGTATCAATTGGGAGGGGGTGTATTCTTCCCACCACCCTAAGTTTTTAAAATTAGTTCTTCATTTGTATTTTCATTGAACAATGGCTTCTGTTGACGCTCATTGTAGAATATAAAAAAATGTCTTCCTTATATTTTTCGAAATGCATTTTGAGTTTTTTTAATAGTTTTTTCCTTCAGAACTGAAGCCTGGTTCTGACCCAAGAAGCTAAATTTCGGCACGACAAAGCGACCATCTGATGTCCCAGTGTTACTTCTGGCTGGTGTATGTAAAGTGAAAGTACACACAGTAAAACCCTCTCAAATCTTCCTAGTTTAAAAAAACAAAAACAAAAAAAAAACTTGTTTACACTTACCTACATTAATAGTCCACTTTTCATCATTAGAGAGAAAAAGTTTTATTTACTTTACGACAGCAGAGTTGTTTTTATTTGATCTTCAACAATTTTTAATAAAATGGCTATATCAAAATTCTATCTGATGCATTTGGGGGAAAAACGTCGTCGGAGAGGGGGCTAGCTGCCCTCCGATTAACTTTGACTCTTAAAAAGTTAACTAGAACTTTCAATTTCCAATCAATTGAGATCTCTCTAAAGTTTATATGAGCTTCTCTTCCATAAGAACCATAAATGCCCCAAGGGCATAATTTGCAACGCCGTTCTCCGGCCCTTGGGGGTCGTGTCGACACCGGAGTTTTTTTTATCTGACGTTTTAACTATTTTTAACAAAAATGGGTATCTCAAAACTTTTATCTGATGCATTCGGAGAAAAAAGGGCAAGGGAGGAGGGGGGCTAGCTGGCCTCCGATCACTTTTGACTCTTAAAAAGTAAGCTAGAACTTTCAATTTCCAATCAAATGAGCACTATAAAGTTTATACGAGTATCCTTCCATAAGAACCATATATATCCACAGGGCATAACTTACAATGCCTGCCCCCGGCCGTGGGAATTGTTTGACACCGGAGTTTTGGTTTTCTGACCGGAGTATTTGTTTGACACCGGAGTATTTGGGGGGAAAAGGTCTTGATGCGGGAGGCTGGTTGCCCTAGGATCTCTTGACTCTTAAAAGGTTAACTAGAAATTTTAATTTCTAATTATATGAGCCCTCTCTGAAGTTTATACGAGCATCCATCCGATAAGAACCATTTATGCCCCCAGGACATAACTTAAAACGCCTTCTTCTGGGCCCTGGGGGGAGGGGTTGTGTTGACCCAGAGTTTTTGTTATTTGATCTTTGATTTATCTTAAAAAAAATGATTGTCTTAAAAATTTTATTGGAAGCATTTGGCAAAAAAAAGATGAAGTGGGCTTGTTGCCTTCCTATCACTTGACTTTTAAACAGGGCACTAGAATTTCTGATTTCTAATTGAATGATCCCCCTCCGAAACTTGTACGACCATCCCTTCCATATGAAGTACCTCTGTGAAAAAAAAATACAAAAAATTAATGATAAAACATTGAAGCCTTATGTACTATAGACAAAGCTATATCATTGCCTCTGATGAATTATGTTGCAAATATTTGTTTTTATATTTAAAATATAGAAAATGAGAAATTACAGTGAACTACTAAAATCTTTAATTGATGAGTTTCTAGGAATGAATGATATTTTGTATTAAATACTCAATTTATGTTCATTATTTATTTCGAGTCATCTTGATTATTATAATGATTTATGTTTTATTTTTGTCGTTGTTTTAAAATATACAAGCACGCTATTCAAGATAAATATAGTTTTCAATTAAGTTCAAAGTACAAGTTGCTTTCATTGGCAGTCCAATAGCGTTGCCTAAGAAAAGAAAGATGATGGCACAATGTATTATTTTTTGGTTTCTTTAGACCAGGGCACTTCGTATGGAAGGAGTTGTCGTAAAAATTTCGAAAAGGGCTCATTCGATTGGAAATTGGAGGGGTTTTGTGCCTTTTTTGATAGTCGAAAGTGATTGGAAGGCAACTAACACTTACCACGCCCACAATTTCCCCAAACACAAGCAATCAAAATTTTTAGATAACCATTTGGTCTACGTAGTTGAAAGATCTAGAAATTATGTCTTTGAAGAGGACACTCCCCCCACCCTCAAAACCCTCAAGGCAAGGGTTGTAAGTTATTCCCTGAGGACATATACGGTTTTTATTGAAAGTGTTGTCATAGAAACATGGAAAAGGGCTCATTCGATTGGAAATACAAAGGGCTAGTACCCTTTTTAATAGTCGAAAGTGATTGAAGGGCAA
The DNA here is from genome assembly GCA_027921565.1 of Artemia sinica. Lineage (NCBI taxonomy): Eukaryota > Metazoa > Arthropoda > Branchiopoda > Anostraca > Artemiidae > Artemia > Artemia sinica. The sequence goes on from CM051267.1 coordinate 52,253,641, forward strand.
CTAACCCCCTGCTCATGCCCACCATTTCCCCTAACACATTAAATCAAAATTTTGAGATGGCCATTTTGTTTAACGTAGTTGAAAGTTCTTGAAATTAGGCCTTTGAGGATGACACCCTCCCCCCCCCAGAGCCCTCAGGGCGAGGGTTGTAAGTTATGCCCTGGGCACATATAAGGTTTTTATAGAAAGCCTTTTCGTGGAAACTTCAAAAAAGGCTCATTCTTCTAAACTTCAAAGATTAGAAATTGAAATGGCTAGTGCCCTTTTTAAGAGATGAGAGTGATGGGAGGGCACCTAAACCCCCTTCTCATGCCCACCATTATCCCAAACACATGCAATCAAAATTTTGAGATAGCCATTTTGTTCATCATAGTTTAAAAATTTGGAAATTAGGTCTTTGAGGATGATAACCCCCTCAGAGCCCTCAGGGCAAGAGTTGTAACTTATACTCTAGGGGCATACAAGGTTTTTATAGAAAACATTGTCGTAGAAACTTTAAAAAGGGCTCATTTGATTGGAAATTCAGAGGGTTAGTGCCTTTTTTGATAGTCGAAAATGATTGGAAGGCAAATAAAATCCCTTCCACGCCTATAATTTCCCCCAAACACGTCCAATCAAAATTTTGAGATAGTCATTTTGTACTACGTAGTTTAAAAATCTGGAAATTATGTCTTTGAGAAGGAAACTCCCCCAGAAGACCTCAGGGCAAGAGTTGTAAGTTATACCCTGGGGGCATATAAGGTTCTTATTGAAAGTGTTGTCGTAGAAACTTGAAAAAAAAGGCTCATTCGATTGAAAATGAAAAGGGCCAGTGCCCCGTTCCATAGTTGAAAGTGATTGGAGGGCAACTAACCCCCCTCTCAGTAGAGATGCCATAATAACTCCTACGCGAACCACGTGGTTTATGGTTTTTGTCAGTGAGAATTTGAAAAAAAAACAGGAATTTTGTCACATTTATGGATGGTTTTATGGATTTTGTCAGTGAGAATGAAAAAACAGGAACTTTGTCACATTTATGTCTGTTTTCATGGATGGTTATGTGTGTTGGTCGATTTATTTGATGTTTTATGGATTTTGTCAGTGAGAATGAAAAAAACAGGAACTTTGTCACTCCCTTCTTGTTGTTGTTCAATGCAGATGTTATGAGTTTCCAAGGTAACAGTATTTGTTATTGTTGTTCAAGCCAAATGTTATGTGTTTCCAGGAAACAGTTAGATCACGTGTTTCCTTCTCAGCCAATCAGAGGGCTTTGTTTACATAACAATTTGACATTGAGATTTCGTATATAACGGGCATGCAATGTGATTCAATTATCAGAAAGTATTGTGACACAATGGATAGAACAATTGACATAATTGATGAGCTTGAGGCCTTGGCAGCCGCAATAAGCAATGTAAGTACATTTTTATTTTCAAACGAATTTTCCTTGATCACCCTCTAGTATATTTAAAGTAAGTACCCCCCCCCCCCCCCCCAACAAAAACCATACAATCTTTATACTCAACGCAAAACGTAAATATATTCCTTTACCCTCAAACACCCCCCCACTGTTTTTACAAGTATAATTCTTGCCAATAGAAATACCTTTTCGTTAAATTCCTTCCTTCTATATTTCCAGCTAAAGCAACCACTGACTTCTGTCAATTTTTAATGAAAATCCCGTTCTGCTTTGACACAATCTCCAGCACGAGGCCTATTATTAGCTGACACCCTTTCCGGTTTACAAACGCGGTCAACGGAACTATTCTTCCGTCAAAATTAAAACACAATGATGCAGTAATTAAGCTAGGCCTACACAACCTGTATGGAAGCAGAGAAACAAGTTATTTTCAAATTAGGGTCTAACAATATCCCCCCCCATTGTCTTACAACCCCAAATTCTCGCAAAAAGAAATACAATCTTTTTTTTTCGATAAATTCCTTCCCTCTATATTTCCAGCTAAATCCCCCCCCCCCCCTCCAACAAACATACAATCTTTATATTTGATATAAAACATAAAATATATTCCTTTACCCTCAAATACCTTTTCGATAGAAATAATTTTTCGATAAATTTGGCCTTTCTGTAAGCCTTATCAACTTCTGCCTATCTCTTAGCTATTAACCCGCTATGTTTTGACATAAGGTTCCAGTATGAAGCTATAATTAGCTTGTCACCCTTTTCCTGTGTGTTCACGCAAAAAAAAAGACTATCGGTCTAGCCAAAGGGTTTGTTTTGGTTGTCAAAATAAAACGATTTTAAGCAATAATTAAGCTACGCCTATGCAACCTGTATAGAATTAGAGAAACAGATTATTTTCAAATTAAGACTAACAATATATTTAGAACATTATGTAAAAGGGGGAGGGTAATACATCGCTTCTAACAGCTTCGCTGTAAAGTGCCTTACGTAAAGGGGAGGGGGGCAATACGTCGCTTCTAACAGCTTCGCTGTAAAGTAAAAACAAACTATTTCTTCGCATTAAAAGTAAGGGGGGATTCGGTGTGTAGACATGTACACCCATTGACAAGAAAACTAATGTGTAAATATGCGATGCATCTCTAGGCATGTTTTTAATTTTTTCAAGCTTTCAATAAAGTTTCTTTTATATTCCCGGATGTGAATCCAGGATTTTTTTGTTGGGGGAGGGGGTTAGCGCTTTTATTAGTGACAAAATAGAAAAGATAATTGCTTCTTCGTCATTTAGTGATTTTAGCTATAACATTTGAATAAAAGGTAGTAAGATATGCCTTTCGCTTGAATAAAACACATGATTAACTCAATGAGAGGGTAGACCTAGGGTGGGTTAATTTCCTAAATTTAGGAGGGGGAGAATATGGTTTTTTTTTTTTGCTTTACTAAAATGAAATAAATACTTTTCTAAACAAAATTATGGTTAATAACTTTCCTTCTGTAAAAAAGGGGGAAATTATTTGATTTGATTTTTTCTTCTCTTCTTTAAGGCAAATTATGAAGAATTTGCGGCTCCTACATTGATGAGAGCTATGGATGGGGCAAAATAGCGAAGAATGCTCCTCGCCGCCACCCGCTAAGAAAGCGAGGAATAATGCGCCCCCTACGAAGGCTACTGTCATGCAATATGGTCGCTGGGGCAAAACCCCCCAGCTCCACGCTGCCTGCCCAAGTGCAGCCATCTATGCAAGCCACTCTTAATCGAGCCTCAGTTATACAATATGCTCGTCGGCCGAAACCCCCCAGCTCCACACTGCCTGCCCAAGTGCAGCCGTCTGTACCAGCCCCTGTCCCGGCTACACAAGTCACAGCTCCTGCACAAGAAATTAATGACATCGCTTGCACATCCGCTCTGCTTGGACCTCTAATAGCTGCCCCATCGACGTTAGGTCAGGAGGTTACCCTCCAACACGCACTACCTGGTCCTTCGGGCACCCAAGCCCAGACGAATTATGCAAATGTAAGCATTTTTTTCCTACCTATCTATTTCTTCCAATGTTTTAGTCCTTTTCAATCCCAATATAAACTTATCGCAGCGAGATATTAACCACTATTACATATCTAAATGTATTTTTTAGCAAAGAAACCACTCTTTTCTCTGTTGCTATCGCTTCACATATAGTTTAGATACCATTGAAACTCAAAATGCTATTCCGTTCACAATTGAATATTATCTTGCTTTAATCTTTGACATAAACTCTCCGAACAAGCATATAAATAGATCTGTTTCATCCCATTTTCCTGTTCTATCATTAGCGACGGTTAGGCCACCAAGTCTAGGCTTTCAATGCTTTTAACATAATTCTATTGTATTAGCTGTGAATTGTCTGCAAAATTAGGAAATTGGAATTCTATCTAAGAGCGAAACAAGTTATACCACCAAAAATAATAATTGCTATTTATGACATTGCTGAAAAGAGGGGAGCCTAGTTGCCCTCCATTTTTTGGTCGCTTAAAAAGCGCACTAGAACTTTTAATTTCCATTCACATAGTTTTAAGAGAGATTATTCCATCTGTCACACATCAGCGTCCTAATTTACACTGAATATTTCTATTTTAGTGAGGGGGAATTCAAGCTAACGGTTCCAGCCTGGAACACTCGCGCGAGAATTAGAGAAAAAATTTTGAAGGGCATTATGTAAAGGGGACTGGGAAGAGCTGCGGGAGGCGCTGCATGAAGCGCCGCGGGCCTGAGAAGCGCCGCAGGGATTTGCCGCGGGTCAGGAAAGTGCCGCAGGATGTGTCGCAGGGATGCACCGCAAAAAAAAAAAAAAAAAACTTCTATGTCATATCTTAGATTATCTTAAGTTGAATTAACCAAATGCTTTTAAGCAATAATAATTTTAACAGTAGGGATGATTTGAAAATAAGCTATTTTTCATTTATAGGTTGGTGCATTGGTCCCATATTCACCGTCCAGTGAAGAAGGGGAAGAAGAGGCAGTGGACTTTCAAGACAACGAAACATGGGACGATATCATTGAAGTACCAGCTAATATTGATAAGTTTTTAGATGATTTTTTTAATGTAGAAGATAGCACAGTTGAGCTGGGGGACTTGAGCCCGAACACTTTGCAGCTTTTAGATGATTTCACTGGGAACCCTCCTCCTCCAGCTTCCGATACCCTAACGTGCCCCTCAAACAACTGAAGTGGAACATAGCCCGAATATTGTTGAACAACTTGGGGGAGGGGGTACATCTTTCCCCGATTTTCAATTGTCCAACACAATATTAAATAATATAGTTGTTTTCACTGCGACGTTTGGGGATCCTTTTAATACACTTATGGGGGGAATTTCGTTTTTGATCCTGTAGAGATTGTGCATGCCTATGTAGATAAAATTCGTGCACTACTGGAGAAACAAATTCAGTTTGGGGGGGGGGGGGTAGGGATTCAATTAAGGTTTCAATTGTTTTAAAGGTTTTTTATTTGAATGAGGGGAAAAGCGAAGTTTACTATCATTTTATACATTCCGAGATGCGCGTAATTTATCCAAATTTTGAAAATTTTGAGGGAGTTTTTTAGTGAGTGGGTAGGACAAATTATTGCGCATCTCGAGAACTATAACGAAAATGGGAGTGGCTCAGTAGTTTTATTTATTGAAAATTTAAGTATAAATATTCGTAAATTTAAGAAAGATTTTATTTTAAGAGGGGGGCAGGGTCTGAGAGGTCAGTAGTTTTAAAATATAATCCAGATCTAGAGGGTTGTAAAGGTGTCCAGAAGATCCGTTTTGAAACAGATCAAAAGTGTTTCAAGTATGCTTTCCTCATATCAGCCTTTCAGCCTCTAGCAGATGACGCTACTAAGACGAATTTAGATCACTGGACTGTACATGGGAAGGAAGGGTCCGATTTCCCAGTTGTAGATTTCTCATGCTTAGAAGGAATATACCCAGTAACGCTAAGATCTATTGACATTTTTGAAAGGGCTAATGCTCATTTAAATATTGGCGTTACTGTGGTACAATACGAAACAGAATTTGAAGATGGAACTCGTTCTAAAAAGAGGGGGTGGTCTTCCCAGTAAGGGGCCCGTCAGTTGATTTGGTTAAACACTGGGTTTGGTTGCTTTACACGCCACCTAGTCAACCGAACGCAATCGGCCATTTTAACCCTATCACTGACATTAGTAGAGTTCTGGGGGAGGGTAAAAAGGGGCGGGGGGAATGTTTCTACTGTCCAAGATGCCTCTCTAGATTCCGTAGTGATATAAAACTACGGGGTCACATGAAGCATTGTAGACGGCATGGATATCAGACAGTGGGAACGGTTTCAGGGGATAGGGCCATTCTACGTTTTAAAAATTTTCAGAATACCCTCCTCCAATGCAACAAAATATCTTTGGACTGTGAGGCTAAGCTGGTGGAGGTGAATGACCCACAATATCCAAACCGTATCAAAGAACACCAGGCCATTGCAGTGTCCTATGCACATGCGCAAAGAGACAATTCTAACACCATGCGGTTGTTAGAAATAGTAGAAACATTGGATGAGGGAGATGAGTGCATGGTCAAGGCATTGACTAAACTGATTGGCACGGCTAATGGCGCTATTTCTCGTTTGAGAAATACGCATTATCCAATGGTGCTGTCTGCAGAGGATCGTCTCGCGATTAAAAAATCAAAAAATATGTTGGGTTTGTAAGGGGGAGTTTGTAGAGGAGGATAAGGGGACTAAAGGGAAAAGAGGGGGGAGGGGGAAAGTCAGAGATCATGATCACTTGTGGCAGGAAATATCATCTGGGGGTAGTAATTTTAGGGGGGTAGCGCATCAATCGTGTAACTTAAACGTTAGCCAACAGTTTTTTTATCCCAGTTTTTATTCATAACTCTAATTATGACTTAAAATTTATTTTACCGGCACTGGCACGTATGCACAGGGAGGGAGGGGGAGTAGATCGTCCATGGGTAAATAATTCATTTGCCTACAACATTATTCCCAAATCGGCAGAGAAGTTGTTGCTTCTCGAACTGAAATGGCAGGTAGTGGATAATGAGCGTACGTGCTGGAATAAAATTAGGTTCCTAGATTCTTTTAGTTTTTTCCCCAAATCCTTAAGTCAACTAATTCAAGTGCAGAAAAGCGACAATTTTGATAGCTTTCCCTTGCTTAAACAGCACTTTCCAGACAGTGAAATGTATGACTTATTAACCAGCAAAGGTGTATATGCATATGATTATTACTGTTCTGGCACTCGCTTAAGCGAGGAGAAACTACCTCCAATAGAAGCTTTTCACAATTCACTGACCAACAGTGAATGCACAGCTGAGGAGTATGAGTTTGCCAAGAAGGTGTGGGCTAAAGGGGATTGTAAAAATGGGTGGGATTATTGTAGACTGTACTTGGCCAGTGACGTTCTTACTATGTTGGATATAGTCTGTAAGAATACAGACCAAATCTATTCAGAGTTCGGGTTAGATATAGGATATTATTTTTCTACACCACATTTAGTAATGGATTTAATTTTAAAAATTAGCAGGGAGGAAATAGGCCTAATCACCGATTTAGATCAACATCTTTTTGTAGAGCGTTCAATGAGGGGAGGGTATGTTTTTCACGGGGACCGCGTCTTATCAACCGATCCGAGCGGACAAAGCACCGGTGTAAAGTCAAATGCAGTGTTCTTGGACATGAACTCGTTGTACCCCTCGGCAATGTCCCACTACTCTTTGCCGTGTGGGAAACTATCAATGGCTTGAGAATCCTTGTGAGTTCCCTGACATTAACACCGTCGAGGACAACGGGCCACAAGAATGGTTCTTTGAAATTGACGGTCACATTCCGCTGGCCCTTCACGACTCAGTCAAAGATTTTGTTTTTCCCTGTATCAATCGACCAGTGACCAGGGACTCACTGAGCCCCTACAATCGATCATTGGTTGAGGATATGGGGATGCATTGGACTCCCTCTAAACAAAAACTGATTGCTGATTTGGACCCTAAAGAGAATATCGTTGTTCACCATGTGCTTTTGCACTGGATGGTGAACAATGGCTTCAAAATCACCAAAATACATAGGGTCCTGCAGTTCAATCAGAAACCTTATTTGAAAACGTTTATCGATACTTTTGTCGATAAACGCTCAAGGGCAAATTCAAAGGTAGAGAAGGAATTGTACAAGCTCATTCTAAATTCAGCGTTTGGCAAAATGTGTGAAAGCGTACGCAACAGATCTCGCTGCGACGTCGTGACTGACCCTCTAGAGTGTGCACGAATTATTGCCGACCCCAATTTTACATCATTCACGAGCATAGAGGCCGGCATGGTTCTTCTACACAGGAAAAAGCGAAATGTGGTACTGAACAAGAATATCGCAGGAGGTAGTTCAGTACTAGAAATTTCAAAAAAGCTCATGTTGTCGTTCTTTTACAATGTGTGCAAGGTGCAATGGCCACGGGAGGGGGAGGTTCAAGTTTACTATGGGGATACAGATTCTCTGCTGTTAAAGGTAAATGGGACTGAAGATTTATTGGGTGATTTGCAAAATGGGGTGCACATCAGCTCGCGGATGGATTTCACCAACTGGAATCCATCCCTCTACCCCGAGCTGGTGAAACGTCAAGCCCCCAACCAACTATTAAAATTAAAATCAGAGACGGGGAGTGATTTGATATCCAGGGGGGTGTTCCCGGGTCCCAAGGTTTATTGCGTGGAAACACATAGTGGGGATGAAAAGAAGACATGTAAAGGGGTGCCTACACACTTTGTAAAGAGCAATTTTAACATGAGCGTGTACAGAGACTGTGTAGAAAGTAGCCTAGTGCCAAGAGCACAAGTGCTTGCAATTCGCTCTCTACAGTATAGAAATTATACTGTGAGAGTAGAAAAAAATGCAATGTCATGTATATCTGACAAGGTCTATGTGCTCGAGAATGGGTGTGAGTGTCCTGCCTCATGGTCACTATCGTATTTCAGACCGAGTTGAATGCGTAGACTATCGTAATCAACTTGGTCTGGATAAACTAATCTAACCCAAGCACTAACCACCACCACTCAACCTTTCATAAATTAACCTAACCAACTAATCTAACCCAACCACTAACCAGCACCACTAACCCATCCACTAACCCGTAGCAGTGACGACAACTATTTTTTTTCCATCGCGGCTCCCGGGGGGTAGGGGTCCCTCCCCGCGGCCGGCTCCCGGGGGGTGGGGGGCCCTACCTTTAAATTCACTGTAATGTTCAACTGTGCTAGTTCCAAGTGTATTTTGTTGTTTTCAAGTGTTGTACAGAAAAGTGCTGTAGATGGACAAAAGTGTTGTACAGAAAAGTGTTTAAAGACAAAAAGTGTTATCATTGTTCATGTTGAATAAATAGAGTTTTCATGTTGACCAAGTGTCATGTTGAACAAGTGTTATCATATTGCTGTAATAAATGTTGCCATGAAATATTGTTTTTTTGTTGTTCTTGAATAGATAGATCTATGGGAAATTACTACTTATTCATTGGACACATATGATTTACAGTTAGTCATAGTCCGACTGTTGTCAACAAACATGTATCAATTTAAAACACCCTTCAGATCGTTTCTGTGTGGACCCTCAATGTCGGGGAAAACAACACTTTTAGCTAGAATAATTCAAAATTGCGATAAAATGTTTTTGGAAAAACCGAAAAAAATCTACTATTGCTATAGTATTTGGCAAGAGTCCTATGATAAAATAAAAGCTATTGCCACAACCATACCAATACAATTCATAAGAGGACTTGATGTTTTCAATAGTATTGAACCGAACTCGTGGCTGATTATTGATGATTTGGCTGAATCCATTGAACAGTTCTCACAGGAAATGCTGCAATTGTTCACTGTCCGATCTCATCATGAACACATTTCCATAACCCTAGTTCTACACAATCTGTTTCATCAGAGCAAATGTATGCGAACCCTTGCTTTGAATTGCACTATCTATATTATCTATCGAGTCGTTCGTGATTCTAGCTCGCTAATAACTCTCAATAAACAGATATACCCCGGCACTCCAAAATTTCTGTTGTCAGCGTACACTCAGGCGACTAGCAAGCCCTACGGTTACATTTTGCTGGATCTTAATCAGAGCACGCCCGAGGATCTTCGTGTAGTCACCGACATTTTCGACAATGAAATTACAGTATATCTTCCGGTGAACAGTAGAAAAGGCTATTAGTCGCTATCATGACACTGAAGAAACTACACGAACAACGGCATTTATTTTCCGTTTTAAGCACTTCAAAAACCCTTGCTTAGGAAGGCTATACTTAAACATGGTGTCGACAATGATTTCATTAATCTAATATCTGAACTTTGTTTAAATTTAACTGAGGGCAATGTTCAACTGCCAGAAGGTGTTAGACAACAGACAAAGCAACATCGTTCCACTGTACGTGCCTTGGCTTGTAAAAACAAGGGAAACAAATTTAAAAGAAAACGGCTCCTTCAAGCAGGCGGTAGCTTTTTCACACTTTTACTGCCAATAATTGCAGGTCTTGTAAACAGTTTTCTCTAGAGAATGGCAAAACCCTATAAATTGACACCATTTGAACTTGTCCTCTCCCCCGTCGAACATTTTGAAGACAATCTAAACAAATTCACTAATGATGAGAATATTGCCGATGATAAAAAACTGCTTTTACTTCAAGATGCATTGCGACGTATGGACAAACATAGACCTTATCGTGAGAGACCCGTCGCCGATCCCTCTAAACATGAAACATCTCAAGATTCTGCACAATCAAAGGAGAAGGAATTGAATTCGATTGTATTGAAAATTGGAAACCTATTGCCACTGACCTATTGAGAACAGAGTAAAAGAGTATTATCTTATCTCGTGATGGAAACTGGTGATCAAGTTCAAGTCGACAGCATAGGGAAACGAATTATAATTCGGGAAAAAAGTTATAATCTAGTTGATTTAATTTGTGATATGGTGACGAATCGTAAAGGACTCTTATCCTTTGACGATAATCTATACACCTTTCTAAGTGTATCAAACTTTCCCAAAAGTCTTATTGGCAATAAGCAAATTCTAAAGAAACTAAGAGAATATAGTCCTCCAACAACACCATTTAAAAAAGAAGAAGATTCAATATTTGAAGATACTAGCACCACTGATTTTACAACACCTGTGGCTGCTAGTCAAAAGCGAAGACGAATTGATTCGCCCTCCAGTGTGCAAAAGGGGAGTGGACATTACACTACGTGTTTACGTTCAAAATGGATGAAGTTTTGAAAGGTATCTATGAAAATATTGGCGAAGCGGGGGGTTTAAGTTCTCCCAAAACGCTTTCTAGAGCTGTTTCCGGCACCACATTGAAAAAAGCAAAAGAGTATCTAGAAAATGAACCGAGTTACACGCTACATCGGAATCATAGACTTCGCAGTAAACAATATCGTCAAACTAAAGCCTTTTCCCTCTGCATATAATGCAAATGGATCTTTTAACTTTAGACGCAGTTCAACGGCGTCACAATGCACCCTACAAATATATTCTAGTGGCAATCAGTATCTTTAGTCGCTATGCCTATGCCATTCCACTACGATCAAAGAGAGGTGTTGAAATTGCTCGGGCCATTGAAAGTATTCTTGAACAGGATTCCTATAGAAAAATTCAATCAGATCGTGGCAGTGAATTTGTTAATCCCCATGTGCAAAAGGTTCTTTTGAAATATAATACAACACTTTATCATAGTCACAGTCCGATAAAGGCTGCATTGGCCGAACGATTAATAAGAACGATTCGTCTATTAATTTCAAGATATTGTACACTGAAAAATACATCTGCTTTTATTCACGATTTAGATAAAATCATGCAGATATACAACCATCGACCACATCGATCTCTGTCCAACTCTAGCCCTCGGGATGTTCACTACAGTGAGAATACATTTGATGCTTTTCTAAAGCAATACTCCAATGGCAATGAGAAGAAAAAGAAGAAGAAATTCAATGTTGGTGATACTGTTCGAATTAATAGAACCACCAATATTTTTGAAAAGGGGAATTATTTATGGAGCACCGAACTTTTTAAAGTTTCCGAAATCCTAGACACCATACCCATAACTTATCGACTACGAGACACCAAAGATGATGAGATTCTCGGTGGTTTTTATGAATATGAACTGCAAAAAGTTAGAAACACTAGTGAAATTTATCAAATTGAAAAGATATTAAAGAGTCGTACTCGTAGGGGCAAGAAACAGTTGCTTGTTCGCTGGCTAGGATACAACTCGGATTTTGATTCTTGGGTCAGTGCGGAAGATATTAACAATGCCCAATGATTTCTATGTGACTTTCATGTCCAATGTTTCTGATCCTCTCTACAATGACTTGAATAAAACAAGTGATTTTTTGGACAAAACTCTCCCCCACCATTAAATTTGACGGAAAGTATGAAGTGGCTCTTGTCGACTGTATTCTCAAAAATACTTATGACATCCTGAGAAAAGATCGTAAATATGAAATAAAAATTAAACCCTATGATTGGCCACCACCACCAGGTGATCAAGAACAAATTCAAAAAATCAATTGGTTGGATTATCCATATATTGAATTACCCTACGAGGAACTCACCTGTATGAATGATTTATGTCGTTCTATTAATAAAAGAATTTCTGCCCGTAAAAAAGGAGCTTTTCATTTCAACTATTCAAAGGAGGAGGGCAAGATCTACATTAGTTCACCTATTGCCAGTGAAAAGGTTATTCTCAATGATAACCTAAAGGATGTTCTTGGCTTTAAGCTCAATATAATCAACGGTAAAAGTGCCGGAAACACAAATTTCATTTTTGCTGATTACCCGCCTGCCTTCTCCACAGACACTTGTATATTTCTCTACGCCTCATTTGTGGAAACATCTCGGGTTGGTAATTCAAATGTCCCCCTCCTACAAGTTCTTGAACGAAAAACCAATCAAGAACATATTCATCACTACAATATAAAGCATCTTCAGTATATTCCAGTAAACACTTCCTATTTGGAACTCTGTCAGTTAACATTAAGAACTGAATTGGGTGATCCAATAGCAATTTCAAAGGGTTTGGCTGTGATTACATGTCATTTTCGACCCATCGTTCAACAGCAAGATGTCTAATAGAAAAGTGGTATTCACTTGTCCTGATATTGACTGCTATGTTAATACTCTTGGCCCAAGACAACAGGGCAATGGAATGGACTATTACAAGGTCGCTCGTCAATGTCTAGCTATGGTCTTGGTAGCTGGTTTGCTAAGCTGTTTCGCTCTTCACTACCACTGGCTAGAAAATATCTTGTACCGGCTGCGACAGATTTTGCATCCTCTACACTATACGATTGGGGCTCTGGCAAGGATTTTAAAAAAAGTGCTACGGAAAATCTTAGGTCCAGTGCGCGAACCCTTGGCGAGAAACAGAATGGTAAAGGTTTAAAAAGGTCAAGAAACAATGCATCACTCATCAGTCTCTACTCAGGTCGGAAACGAAATACATCCCTTTTGTCAAAGAAAAGAAGGAAAAAGCCGACACGTAGTGTAACCAGAAGCCCAGGAAGAAAATTTTTAGATCGAAACTTGATTTCTTCTCTTAAGATGTCCTACCTGCCGCATAAGGATTCTCAACCTTCAATCACCGCCTCATTGAATCTATTCAATGCTGAAAATGTTGATGTGAGTGTCAAGCATGGATACTATGAACAATTCTATCCACTACAACCCCTCTCCGATAATATCCACTTTCAAATTTATTCCAATGAAGACTACTTTATGGACATGTCTTCGACATTTATAGATTTACAAATGAAAGTCCGGAAATCCGATAATACAATGCCAATTCGAGCCGATGGGATATCCTATGAAAATTGTATACTACATAATTTATTTCGTCAAATTAGTGTCTACATCAATGGCACGCTGGTGAGCACAAGCAACAATCTCTCCAACTATGCAAGCTATATGCAATTCATGCTGATGACACCCAAGTCATACAAGGAATTGAGAGGCGCCTCCAATGGATATGAATATATTACAAATACTGATAGTACAGATGCGCTTAAAATGCTACAACTAGTGAATTACATCTAGTTGGAAAAATATATCATGAAATATTTAATATACCCCAATGGCTGCCACCCAATGTTAAAGTGGATATAAAATTGACGCTTGCACCATCCAATTTCATATTGAGAAAGGAACTTGCCACCAATCCCGATGTAAGTCTCTCCCTCACCTCAGCAATACTACATGTACGCAAACAGCAGGTTATGAGTTCTGTTGCTTTGGCCCTGGAAAAACTGAGAGCTAATGGAAATAATATTAAACTACTTGTTCCTCATACAATCACCAATCAACGTCATATTGCCATGGGGTCACGCACCTTCACCGATTCATCCTTTATCAATGGCAAAATCCCCTCGAAATTGGCTTTGGCATTTGTAAAGAGTGCCAGTGCAATAGGATCATGGACTGAATGCCCACATAAATTCGAGATGTTTGGACTTTCATCTCTTGTGTGCAAAGTAAATGGTATCCCACTCTACAATCTATCTTTTGATAAATCCTATAGAACATTGTATGAGTTGACCATGCAAACCCTAGATCATGATTCGCAACTATTTGAAAATGGTATAACCGAAGATATGTTTGCTAAAACACATGGTATCATTGTATTGGATTTGTCTGGCACACAGAATATGAGTATAGTATGTACGGGGACTGTGCGTTTTAGAGTGTACATTTGCCAACCCATTGGCTGAGAGTATTGCCCTAATCTCACTAAATCAATATGAAACCTATTGGGAAATCACTCCCGAAGGCAGTGTTCTACTAGACTTGGCGCCATGAACACCAGTCAAATAATCAGTGTATTTAATATGGATCCCTACATGTCCCAGTACAAATCCTATTGTCTACCCTCAGACTATCTTGGAAAAATTCAAAGCGCGAACAATACCTTGATTATTGTTAATAGCAGTCCATCGACTGTTCTGACGGGTCATTGGCTGTGCATCTTTCAAACAATGAAGAATATCGAATTTTTTGATCCTCTTGGTCTACCCTATACATTCTACACACCTCACATCAGCAACTATATTGAGAGCAGTGGGAAAACTATTATTCAAAATCGAAAGAGGGTGCAGGATCTAACGACTAAAAGCTGTGGCTTCCATGCGCTACTATATTTTGTGTTCCGATGTCGTGGCTATACTTACAAGCAGTTTCTCCATATTTATGGTGACAATCCGCGTCTGAACGACTTTCTAGTGGAAAATATACTTACAAGTGTATTTAATATTGATTTCAGTGCCCTAAGAATAAAGTGCTTAAAAAATGTTTGTGAATTTGTTTATTAATAAAATGTATATATACAACAATGTCTTTAAATCTACACTTTTAGATTTCTTCATCGGTGTATAGGTAACTGTCGTGAACCACTAATGCTGGTAAATCATTTGGATTCACTGTATATTGATCTTGATTGACTGCAAAGTCGGGGTCACATTTTCTGCAGTACAATGTAACTTCACTCTTGTCATATCTCTTTGTATAGTCAATGATACTATTTGCATTCATATTATGAAATTCACGAGTTTCAATCTGCGTATTTGAAGCAATATCACATACTGTGTTTTCAAGTGGTGAATCACATTCGGTAACTGCCGAAAAAAATCGCTTGGTTTATAGTCATAGTAGGCAGTGTCGTCACAGCGATGACGTAGAAACCAGATTGTCTTGTTACACGCTACATCGGAATCATAGACACCAGATTCCTCTTCCCAGAATAATTTAAATCCACGACGATACCAATCTCGTAGAAATAAACTAAAATCACGTTTAGTATTCTTTCCAATCATACCGGGATATGTATTCTCCCACTGATTACATTTATCATTGTGACAATTGGAGCAGAGGTGTCCTCTAGGATGAGAGTCACATACCTCCTCAAGACATGAATTACATCCTTTAATTTGTACTGCATAGCCGCTATGTAATTTGCAAGGATTACATAATTTACACTTTTCACTATAGTCATCAATAATTGTACAATGCTCACATTGAGTCCAACTGCCAAGAGTGTACATGCACAGTGGGCATATATAGAACATTTTTGGTTTCCGATGTCAACTCTCTCACAGCTAAAACGAAACTGATCCTCTTCGCTCAATAAATTCAAAGTGTAGGAAAGGGGAGAGGAGTAACTCTGTGACGTTACCTCTTTCGAAGGAGGAGCCATCTACATTGGCAATGAAAGTATATCCACAATATGATTTTGCCGTGTCGTGATCAATATATCAATAAATTGAGTATAAGCATTTGAATCACATTTTAAAAGTTTCATACAATAGTCCAATGGGGATTATTCCAAATGGCAAGAAAATCATCATCCAAAATCAAATGTTTTTCCATAAACACTAGATTTGATCTAATTCTCTCTTTCTCAAATTTATTCATTTTTCAATCCTTTCACTCTGACTGCCAACTCTAGACTGAGCAGAAAAGAAAGTTGGCTCGGAAACAACAACATTATTGACCTTGACATTCGCTGAGAGCGTGCCCAAAACAACAACAATAACATTTGACCCCATTAACCACGTGTTCCCCCTTATGACTCTATCGCGTGCCCAAAACAACAACAACAACATTGACCCCATTAACCACGTGTTCCCCCTTATGACTCTATCGCGTGCCCAAAACAACAACAATAACATTGACCCCATTAACACGTGTTCTCCCTAATAACTCTATAGTCCATGAAAGTGACAAAGTTCCTGTTTTTTCATTCTCACTGACAAAATCCATAAAACCATCCATAAATGTGACAAAATTCCTGTTTTTCAAATTCTCACTGACAAAAACCATAAACCACGTGGTTCGCGTAGGAGTTATTATGGCATCTCTACTCCTCTCACGCCCACTATTTCCCCAAACACATTCAATCAAAATTTTGAGATAGCCATTTTTTTCAACGTAGTTGAAAGTTCTGGAAATTATGTCGTTGGGGATCATAAACCCCCCACACCCCTCAGGGCATTGGTTGTTAATTATGCCCTGTGGGCATATAATGTTTTTTTTTATAGAAAGCGCTGTCGTAGAAACTTCAAAAAGGGCTCATTCAATTGTTAATTGAAAGGGATAATGCCCTTTTTAATATTAGAAAGTGATTGGAGGGCAACCAAACCCCTCTCACACCCACCATTTATCCAAACACATCCAATCGAAATTTCGAAGTAGCCATTTTTTTTACGTAGTTGAAAATTCTAGAAAATAGGTCGTTCAGGATGAAAACCCCCTCCCTACAGCCCTCAGGATAAGGGTTGTAATTTATGCCCTTGGGGCATATAAGGTTTTTATAGAAAGCGTTGTTGTAGAAACTTCAAAAAGGGCTCATTCGATTAGAAATTGATAGGGCTAGTGCTCTTTTTAATGTTTGGCAGTAATTGAAGGGCAACTAGCCCCCCTCTCACACCCACCATTTACCCAAAAACATCCAATCAATTTTTGACAGCTCTTTTTTTCAACGTAGTTTAAAGTTCTGGAAATTAGGTTCTTAAGGATGAAAACCCTCAGAGCAAGGGTTGTAAGTTATGCCCTGGGGGCATATAAGATTTTTATAGTAAACGATGTCATAGAAACTTCATTAAGGCATCATTCAAAAAGGAATTGAGAGGGCTATTAACCTTATTAATAGTCAAACGGGATTGGAGGGGGAATGCCCCCTCCCTACGCCCAATCATTTCCCCAAACACTTCCGATAAACATTTTGATATAGCCATTTTGTTGAACGTAGTTGAATGGTCCGAAAATTATGTTTTTGAGTAGGAAACCCCCCCCCCCCCTCACAGTCCTCAGGGCTAAGGTTTTAAGTTATGCCTTGGGGGCAAAAAATGGTTTTATAGATAGCGTTGTCGTAAGAACTTCAGAAAGGGTTTATTCAATTGAAAATAAAGAGGGGTATTGGCCTTTTTAATAGTAGAAATTAATCGGAGGGAGAACCACCTCCCACGCCCATCATTTCCCCAAACTTTTCCGATCAACATTTTGATATGGCCATTTTGTTCATCGTAGTTGAAAGGTCTGGAAATTATTTCTTTCAGGATGACAACCCTCCCCCCTTAGCCCTCAGGACAAGTTTTGTAAGTTATACTCTTGGAGTGTATCATGTTCTTATTGAAAGTTTTGTCGTAGAAGCTTCAAAAAGAGTTCATTCAATTTGAAATTGAGAGGACTAGTTCCTTTTTTATTAGCCAAAAGTGATCAGAGGGCAAACTCCTCTCCCCCCACACCCATCATCTCCCCAAGCACTTCCATTCAAAATTTTGAGATAGCAATTTTGTTCAGCATATCAAAAAGGTCTAGAAATTATATCTTTGAGGATAACACACCCCCTAGCCCTTAGTCCAAGGGTTGTAAGTTATGCCCTTGGGACATATAAGGTTTCTTATAGAAAGCGTGGTCATATAAACTTTGAAGGGGGCTCATTGGATTGGTAATCAGACACTCTATTGTTCTTTTTTAGAGTCAAAGGATTCGGAGGGCACCTATCGTCCCCCCTCACACACACGTCGTATTGTCTCGAAATGTATCTAATAGAAATTTTGAGATAGGGATTCTATTCAAAATAGTCTAAATATCATATAACAAGCTTTTGGGGTTGAAACAAACCCATGAGATGAGCCTGGGGTTGTAAGTTATTCCCAGGGGGTAGTTAAGGTTTTTACGGAAGGGATGGTTGTTAACTTTAGAAGAGGCTCGGTCTTTCTCCTTGAAAAAGACTATGTCAATATGAACGAACAGAAATTAATTAAAAAAACTTTTTCTACAACATAAGTTTTTCAAAAACAGTAAAAAACTCCATCAAACCAAAAATAGAATAAAATAATCTGCCCAGCATACAACTACCACAAATCAGTATTAATAAATAAATGAAACCGAAAACAAACAGATATTGAAATAAATAACTGAGTTAAACTCAAAACAAGCAGATATTAATATGGGTAGGGTTCTAAACCCCATGCTTTTTAAAAGCTAGAATGTAATTTGTACTTAACCGGAAAAATTTATTTTAAATGTTTTCACTTTTATAACTTTAGGAATAAAAAATTACTTATGATTTTAAGCAATAAATATCAGCATATGTATATTAAACTGACAATGCACATTTTCTTCAGTAAATTCATTTAAATTTTTTCAGTAAAGTACGGATCATATTAAATTGTATATTCAAGTCAAATTTAAAACAAACAAAATTATTCCAAGCAGGAGTTTAGCTTTTCCCTCCTTCCCCCTCCTCCAGGCGTAAAACTCCCCTTTAACGTTCCCTGAAATTTTCTACGAAATACCACTAGTCGTTCCTAAAGTATTTTGGACACGTCCTTTTGACAACTAGGGTGCACAAAGTGTCTTTTAATCGAAAGAAACATTAACCTCATAATTCTCTGTAAGTTTCAACTTAATATATCTAACTGTTTTCCAAAATATTTCACATACTGCTTAAACTATTTAAAAAGATTAATGTACAGAGTATATTTTGGTTTGGTTCAACATCCCCTGAAAGTTTTAATTACACACTGTTAGCTTATCTATATGTTGCACGTATACCCTTTTGACAACCGGAATGTACATGGATTAAGATAGGTTTTGGAAGACTAGAGATCCCAGAAAGATTCAATTCTATCATTAGTTTACAATTCCCGCCTAATGCGGAAAAGCGAATTTATAAGTTGATGCTCCAAATCACTAAGATGATAATGAAAAGTGAGTTTTATTTTTATTTTTTTTTTTTTTTTTTCATTCCCACATCCTCTCCTCTCGGTGACTTTCAAATTTTCTTTAACAATATCTCATAATTTATTTAATGTCACCTACCCTTTTCTTAAAAAAAGAAAAAAAAAAACTTCTTAAAAAAAAAAAAAAAAAAAAAAAAAAAAATCCATATATTAAAATTATATAAAATTGAGCATTCCAAAATATATCAGGTTATAAAAATAGAGGTATACTACATTTCTAATTTCATATACCATTTAGGTTCATCCGATATCTCAGGCTGCCCTTCCCCCTTAGGGCACCCCTTCCATCGTGACCTTAAATTACACTTTTCAAATCCTTTTTCATCAACCTCTATTTACCCCGATATATAATTTACTTTTACCCCATCCCCCAAAATAACAATAAAAAAAAAAAAAAAAAAAAAAAAGAGAAAGAAATGAAAAACTCTACCTTTACAAAAAAAAAATACTAATAGGTAGAATGTCTCATTATCCCTTCACTTCATTTCCTATACCCTTATTACTCATCTTTCCTTTCCCCTTTGGCTGCTCAATTCTCTTTAAACTTTATCTTTATCCTACTTTTAAAACTTCTCAAATCCCTTTAAAACTTTAACTTTATCCTACTTTTAATACTTATTTCATTATCATTCTTTTATTCCTTTTTTAAATAACAACAATTCAATTTCTAATTAAAATTTCTTACAAAAACTTTTTTTTCTCTCTTTCTTTTCCATGAGAAGTGAGTTTTTATTAGTTGAGTTCTATATTGTAGAAGAGAACGAGAGTGAGTAGAAAGGGTTGTACTTGCACTGCTCTGCGAACAAGCCTTAAACTTCTGGGAAGAAACATCTCATCTCGTAGTTGAGGCAATTCAATTTGAGGTTGCGCCGATACTTAAGGGGTTGAGCCGGGGTTGGGGAACTGCCTACTTTGATTCAATTTTTCACTTTGATTTATTTTTTTACTTATACTTGAGTCGAGAAGGGGTGCTGTAATTTATTTTTTCCTTGGCCACCACTGACCCTCGAAACGGCTCTTGCCTGTAAAGTAAGAACCTTACTGAAAGGAGTTTATTTTTATAACCAGTGCTTTTTTCAAAAGACAAAGAAGGATTGTTTACTATTTGAAGATATCATTTTCAAGTCAAAGTGGCAAAATGACTGTATGATAGTCCATATACCCTCATACAAATTCTGGAATTGGGAATTTTTTTCTAAAATGGTGCTATGTAATAATTTTCAGGACGACATTAACAGTTTTTTGTTGTCGTTTAAACTAACTCCAATTTGGATCCACTTTTAGGGACTTCAGAATCCCACAGTTTCTTCATAATTTGACACTGTGTTACCAGATGATGTGAATTTGTGCCATTAGGGCGTTTTTTTTTAGTCAATTGCACGTTGAATTTTCAAATTGGTGAATTGCGCCGATCTGGTGCATGTTAGAAAAATTCGGCACAAAGTGGGCACATTTTGCTTTCACACTTACAATGACAAAACTCAAAATCTTAAAGTGTAGAGTTTACTGACAATTTCTACTGACAGATTCAGGAATCTGTCAATAAAGACAGATGAAATTTTTAGAGCCCCATAGGGATTCTCATATTGCATTCCAGGCTCCATGACAACTTAATTTTAAACTATCAAAGCGTGCGTTATCCTTCGTGTGAAAACCAGATATGGGAAAGTTGTCAAGTTTTAATAAAAAAAAATTACAGAAGAGAGTGGGAAAAGCTGACCTTTGTTGACATAGCTCAAGCAGCTCTTTCTGTCTTAGGCTTACCCATCAGCAACGCCTTTGTTGAGAGAGTGTTTTCTGCTATGAATCTTGTCAATTACAAAATTCAAAACAGAATGCAGCTGAAAATGCTTAATTCTATTGTACCATCCAACTTTGGCTAAATTGCTAGGGAAAGTGCTGCAGGGACTTTAATCCTACACCCGCTATGCTGAATAGATTTACCATTGACATTTAAGACATTAAAAAACCATCCAATGACAATGAAAATTAATATAAAACTCTTGAAGAAATTTTTTGGCAATATAGAAGGGGGTTTACTATTTAACTTTGTTTAACTTTGAAGATGATCTTGAATACTTGTCAAAGATAAATATAATATTTGATTAAAAAATGTACAAAACTTATTCAAAATTCATTAAAAGGGAAACTTTGGACTTGGTCGTTCTTGTTGTTCTTATTTATATTTCGAATGCTACGAAACATTTTGTTCTCATAACTACGTTTGAGAATTTGTATCTTTTTGAAGCTTAGAATTGCAATGTCATAAAAACATTGTATAAAAAAAGTATACTTTGATGTCACTTAACTAAATTACATTTTGGAGAGAAGACCTTCAAGGATCGTTCTTTACTTTAGTTCTTCATTAGATACTTCTATCTATTAGTTATCTTTGTCAAATGCACAATTAACTTCCACGTTTTTGTACAACCTATTTATTTTACAAGACCAGTATACTGAGTATCTATTTCTTTTTTTAATTCTTTAATCACAGTTTCTATTGTAGATAGGGAATAATCAGCATATCAGCCAGAAAGTAGGTCTTCTTTCATTCATTAATTTAATTCTTCTTTAATTCTTTTATCTTCTTTAATTAGGTCTTCTTTAATTCCTGCTTTTAGTTAATTCTCTGACATACCAGAGAACTGAGGAAAATATCTTGCTTGTAAGGCCAGAGACTGAGAACGAAAACTTTGACCACAAAAGCGTATTTAATCAGTCAAAATTGCTTCACTGTTTCAGATTGTGGAATCTGGTGTCAAAATCTGTCAATGAAGACTGAATCCTAAAAATTATGAGTTCTAGTATTCTGAAAAGAAAAATTTGCGCCTATCTGGTATGGTGTCTGTGAATATCTTTTTTTTTGCATTCATCCCTGCAAGATCTAATTTCCCCTGAATTTCAAACTCCACCCTAAAATCTATAGCGAAAATGCGCCGACGGCGCATTTTGGTTTGCAATCTAATGTCAAAAAGGCCTGGTTTGCAATTTAATGTCAAGTACATCGCATCACTGATGTAACATCTGGCAATAATTTTGAACTCACATCAATTTGATATTGTCAATTTGGTCTTTATATCTGTTGTCGAAGGTCTGACATAGGAGTATAAGCTCATATTAGGGTAGTTTCAATATATTCCATCCCTCATCTTTCCATCTTTTATGCTGATTATGAATATAATAATCATTTCTATTGGAAATGAATTTCAGCCCCCCCCCCCCTATATATACCTAACCTAACCTAACCCTGAATTGGCATAAATAGGGGGGCTGAAATTCATTTCCGATAGAAATTATTATTTTATTCGTAATTAGCATAAAAAAAGGCATCGAATGGTGTATTCACTTTTGTCCTAACTCAATAATATGATTTGGTAGAACTTGACCAAATATTCAGCTAGGTAGGTAAAGGTGTATGAGTCTTAAAAATGTTATTATCTGTCTAGGATGATATTTTATCTTAATACTAAGTGTAGTTGGATATTATTTTTACATTCTATAGAATGTAATTTTTTTAAGAATATCCATTGGGCACCTTCCCATAAATTTTACCTTAAAAGGACACAATACAGAGAAGAGAAAGCAAATATCTTACAGATAGAAAGATGACGGATGGAATATATTGAAACTACCCTAATATGAGCTTATACTCCTATGTCAGACCTTCGACAACAGATATAAAGACCAAATTGACAATATCAAATTGATGTGAGTTCAAAATTATTGCCAGATGTTACATCAGTGATGCGATGTACTTGACATTAGATTGCAAACCAGGCCTTTTTGACATTAGATTGCAAACCAAAATGCGCCGTCGGCGCATTTTCGCTATAGATTTTAGGGTGCAGTTTGAAATTCAGGGGAAATTAGATCTTGCAGGGATGAATGCCAAAAAAAGAAATTCACAGACACCATACCAGGTAGGCGCAAATTTTGTGAATTTTTATTTTCAGAATACTAGAACTCATAATTTTTAGGATTCAGTCTTCATTGACAGATTTTGACACCAGATTCCACAATCTGAAACAGTGAAGCAATTTTGACTGATTAAATACGCTTTTGTGGTCAAAGTTTTCCGTTCTCAGTCTCAGACCTCACAAGCAAGATATTTTCCTCAGTTCTGTGGTATGTAAGAGAATTAAATAAAAGCAGGAATTAAAGAAGACCTAATTAAAGAAGATAAAAGAATTAAAGAAGAATTAAATTAATGAATTAAAGAAGACCTACTTTCTGGCTGATAAGCTGATTATTCCATATCTACAATAGAAACTGTGATTAAAGAACTAAAAAAAGAAATAGGTACTCAGTATACTGTTCTTGCAAAATAAATAAGTTGTACAAAAACGTGGAAGTTAATGGTGCATTTGACAAAGATAACTAATAGACAGAAGTATCTAATGAAGAACTAAAGTAAAGCACGATCCTTGAAGGTCTTCTCTCCAAAATGTAATTTAGGTAAGTGACATCAAAGTATGCTTTTTCTATACAATGTTTTTTATGACATTGCAATTCTAAGCTTCAAAAAGATGCAAATTCTCAAACGTAGTTATGAGAACAAAATGTTTCGTAGCATTCGAAATATAAATAAGAACAACAAGAACGACCAAGTCCAAAGTTTCCCTTTTAATGAACTTTGAATAAGTTTTGTTCATTTTTTAATCAAATATTATATTTATCTTTGAAAAGTATTCAAGATCATCTTCAAAGTTAAACAAAGTAAAATTTCTTCAAGAGTTTTATATTAATTTTCATTGTCATTGGATGGTTTTTTTAATGTCTTAAATGTCAATGGTAAATCTATTCAGCATAGCGGGTGTAGGATTAAAGTCTTTGCAGCACTTTCCCTAGCAATTTAGCCAAAGTTGGATGGTCACAATAGAATAAGCATTTTCAGCTGCATTCTGTTTTGAATTTTGTAATTGACAAGATTCATAACAGAAAAACACTCTCTCAACAAAGGTGTTGCTGATGGGTAAGCCTAAGACAGAAAGAGCTGCTTGAGCTATGTCAACAAAAGTCAGCTTTTCCCACTCTCTTCTGTAATTTTTTTTTATTAAAACTTGACAACTTTCCCATATCTGGTTTTCACACGAAGGATAACGCACGCTTTGATAGTTTAGAATTAAGTTGTCATGGAGCCTGGAATGCAATATGAGAATCCCTATGGGGCTCTAAAAATTTCATCTGTCTTTATTGACAGATTCCTGAATCTGTCAGTAGAAATTGTCAGTAAACTCTACACTTTAAGATTTTGAGTTTTATCATTGTAAGTGTGAAAGCAAAATATGCCCACTTTGTGCCGAATTTTTCTAACATTCACCAGATCGGCGGAATTCACCAATTTGAAAATTCAACGTGCAATCGACTAAAAAAAAAACGCGCAAATGGCACAAATTCACATCATTTGGTAACACAGTGTCAAATTATGAAGAAACTGTGGGATTCTGAAGTCCCTAAAAGTGGATCCAAATTGGAGTTAGTTTAAACGACAACAAAAAACAGTTAATGTCGTCCTGAAAATTATTACATAGCACCATTTTAGAAAAAAAATTCCCAATTCCAGAATTTGTGTGAGGATATATGGATTATCATACAGTCCTTTTGCCACTTTGACTTGAAAATGGTTTCTTCAAATAGTAAACAATCCTTCTTTGTCTTTTGAAAAAAGCACTGTTATAAAAATAAACTCCTTCAGTAAGGTTCTTACTTTACAGGCAAGAGCCGTTTCGAGGGTCAGTGGTGGCCAAGAAAAAAATAAATTACAGCACCCCCTTCTCGACTCAAGTATAAGTAAAAAAAAAAGAATCAAAGTGAAAAATTGAATCAAAGTAGGCAGTTCCCCAACCCCGGCTCACCCCTTAAGTATCGGCGCAACCTCAAATTGAATTGCCTCAACTACGAGATGAGATGTTTCTTCCCAGAAGTTTAAGGCTTGTTCGCAGAGCAGTGCAAGTACGACCCTTTCTACTCACTCTCGTTCTCTTCTACAATATAGAACTCTACTAATAAAACTCACTTTTCATTATCATCTTAGTGATTTGGAGCATCAACTTATAAATTCGCTTTTCCGCATTAGGCGGGAATTGTAATCTAATGATAGAATTGAATCTTTCTGGGATCTCTAGTCTTCCAAAACCTATCTTAATCCATGTACATTCCGGTTGTCAAAAGGGTATACGTGCAACATATAGATAAGCTAACAGTATTTAATTAAAACTTTCAGGGGATGTTGAACCAAACCAAAATATACTCTGTACATTAATCTTTTTAAAATAGTTTAAGCACTATGTGGAATATTTTGGAAACAGTTAGATATATTAAGTTGAAACTTACAGAGAATTATGAGGTTAATGTTTCTTTCGATTAAAAACACTTTGTGCACCCTAGTTGTCAAAAGGACGTGTCCAAAATACTTTAGGAACGACTAGTGGTATTTCGTAGAAAGTTTCAGGGAACGCTAAAGGGGAGTTTTTTACGCCTAGAGGAGGGGGAAGGAGGGAAAAGCTAAACTCCTGCTTGGAATAATTTTGTTTGTTTTAAATTTGACTTGAATATACAATTTAATATAATCCGTACTTTACTGAAAAAATACAAATGAATTTACTGAAGAAAATGTGCATTGTCAGTTTAATATACATATGCTGATATTTATTGCTTAAAATCATAAGTAATTTTTGATTCCTAAAGTTATAAAAGTGAAAACATTTAAAATAAATTTTTCCGGTTAAGTATAAATTACATTCTAGCTTTTAAAAAGCATGGGGTTTAGAACCCTACCCATATTAATATCTGCTTGTTTTGAGTTTAACTCAGTTATTTATTTCAATATCTGTTTGTTTTCGGTTTCATTTATTTATTAATACTGATTTGTGTAGTTGTATGCTGGGCAGATTATTTTATTCTATTTTTAGTTTGATGGAGTTTTTTACTGTTTTTGAAAAACTTATGTTGTAGAAAAAGTTTTTTTAATTAATTTTTGTTCGTTTATATTGACATAGTCTTTTTCAAGGAGAAAGACCGAGCCTCTTCTAAAGTTAACAACCATCCCTTCCGTAAAAACCTCAACTACCCCCTGGGCATAACTTACAACCCCAGGCCCTCATCTCATGGGTTTTGTTTCAACCCCAAAAGCCTTGTTATATGATATTTACACTATTTTGAATAGAATCCCTATCTCAAAATTTCTATTAGATACATTTCGGGACAATACGACGTGTGTGTGTGAGGGGGGAGGATAGGTGCCCTCCGAACCCTTTGACTCTCAAAAAGAACAATAGAGTGTCTGATTACCAATCAAATGAGCCCCCTTCAAAAAAAATATATGACCACGCTTTGTATAAGAAACCTTATATGTCCCAAGGGCATAACTTACCACCCTTGGACTAAGACTAGGGGTGTGTGTTATCCTCAAAGATATAATTTCCAGACCTTTTTGATATGCTGAACAAAATTGCTATCTCAAAATTTTGAATGGAAGTGCTTGGGGAGATGATGGGGTGTGGGGGAGAGGAGTTTGCCCTTTGATCACTTTTGGCTAATAAAAAAGGAACTAGTCCTCTCAATTTCAAATTGAATGAACCCTTTTTGAAGCTTCTACGACAAAACTTTCAATAAGAACCTGATACGCCCCAAGGGTATAACTTACAAAACTTGTCCTGAGGGCTAAGGGGAGAGGGTTGTCATCCTCAAAGAAATAATTTCAAGACCTTTCAACTACGATGAACAAAATGGCCATATCAAAATGTTGATCGCCAAAGTTTGGGGAAATGATGGGCGTAGGAGGTGGTTTTCCCTCCGATTAATTTCGACTATTAAAAAGGCCAATACCCCATTTATTTTCAATTGAATGAACCCTTTCTGAAGTTCTTACGACAACGCTATCTATAAAACCATTTTCTGCCCCCAAGGCATAACTTAAAACCTTAGCCCTGAGGGCTGTGAGGGGGGGGGGTTCCTACTCAAAAACATAATTTTCGGACCATTCAACTACGTTCAACAAAATGGCTATATCAAAATGTTGATCGGAAGTGTTTGGGGAAATGATTGGGCGTAGGGAGGGGGGGTTTCCTCTCCAATCCCGTTTGACTATTAATAAGGTTAATAGCCCTCTCAATTCCCTTTTGAATGAGACCTTAATGAAGTTTCTATGACAACGTTTACTATAAAAACCTTATATGCCCCCAGGGCATAACTTACAACCCTTGCTCTGAGGGTTTTCATCCTTAAGAACCTAATTTCCAGAACTTTAAACTACGTTGAAAAAAAGAGCTGTCAAAATTTTGATTGGATGTTTTTGGGTAAATGGTGGGTGTGAGAAGGGGGCTAGTTGCCCTTCAATTACTGTCAAACATTAAAAAGAGCACTAGCCCTATCAATTTCCAATCGAATAAGCCCTTTATATAAACAACGCGTTTATGATCCCCAACGACATAATTTCCAGAACTTTCAACTACGTTGAAAAAAATGGCTATCTCAAAATTTTTATTGAATGTATTTTTTTATGAAATAGTGGGCGTGAGAGGGGGGTTAGTTGCCCTCCAATCACTTTCAACTATGGAACGGGGCACTGGCCCTTTTCATTTTCAATCGAATGAGCCTTTTTTCAAGTTTCTACGACAACACTTTCAATAAGAACCTTATATGCCCCAGGGTATAACTTACAACTCTTAACCTGAGGTCTTCTGGGGGAGTTTCCTCCTCAAAGACATAATTTCCAGATTTTTAAACTACGTAGTACAAAATGACTATCTCAAAATTTTGATTGGACGTGTTTGGGGAAATTATGGGCGTGGAAGGGATTTTATTTGCCTTCCAATCATTTTCGACTATCAAAAAAGGCACTAACCCTCTGAATTTCCAATCAAATGAGCCCTTTTTAAGTTTCTACGACAATGTTTTCTATAAGAACCTTGTATGCCCCCAGAGTATAAGTTACAACTCTTGCCCTGAGGGCTCTGAGGGGGTTATCATCCTCAAAGACCTACTTTCCAAATTTTTAAACTATGATAAACAAAATGGCTATCTCAAAATTTTGATTGCATGTGTTTGGGATAATGGTGGGCATGAGAAGGGGGTTAGGTGCCCTCCGATCACTTTTAACTTTTAAAAAGGACACTAGCCATTTCAATTTCTAATCTTTGAAGTTTAGAAGAATGAGCCTTTTTTGAAGTTTCCACGACAAGGCTTTCTATAAAAACCTTATATGTGCCCAGGGCATAACTTACAACCCTTGCCCTGAGGGCTCTGGGGGGGAGGGTGTCATCCTCAAAGGCCTAAATTCAAGAACTTTCAACTACGTTAAACAAAATGGCCATCTCAAAATTTTGATTTAATGTGTTAGGGGAAATGATGGGCATGAGCAGGGGGTTAGTTGCCCTCCAATCACTTTTGACTATTAAAAAGGGTACTAGCCCTTTGTATTTCCAATCGAATGAGCCCTTTTCCATGTTTCTACGACAACACTCAATAAAAACCGTATATGCCCTCAGGGGATAACTTACAACCCTTGCCCTGAGGGCTTTGAGGGGGGAGAGTGTCCTCCTCAAAGACATAATTTCCAGATCTTTCAACTACGTAGACCAAAACGGTTATCTAAAAATTTTGATTACATGTGTTTGGGGAAATTGTGGGCGTGGTAGAGGTGTTAGTTGCCTTCCAATCACTTTCGACTATCAAAAAAGGCACAAAACCCCTCCAATTTCCAATCAAATGAGCCCTTTTCAAAATTTCTACGACAACTCCTTCCATACGAAGTGCCCTGGTCTAAAGAAACCAAAAAATAATACATTGTGCCAGCATCTTTCTTTTCTTAGGCAACGCTATTGGACTGCCAATGAAAGCAACGTGTACTTTGAACTTAATTGAAACTATATTTATCTTGAATAGCGTGCTTGTATATTTTAAAACAACGACAAAAATAAAACATAAATCATTATAATAATCAAGATAACTCGAAATAAATAATGAACATAAATTGAGTATTTAATACAAAATATCATTCATTCCTAGAAACTCATCAATTAAAGATTTTAGTTCACTGTGATTTCTCATTTTCTATATTTTAAATATAAAAACAAATATTTGCAACATAATTCATCAGAGGCAACGATATAGCTATGTATATAGTACATAAGGCTTCTATGTTTTATCATTAATTTTTTGTATTTTTTTCACAGAGGCACTTCATATGGAAGGGATGGTCATACAAATTTCGGAGGGGGATCATTCAATTAGAAATCAGAAATTCTAGTGCCCTGTTTAAAAGTCAAGTGATAGGAAGGCAACAAGCCCACTTCATCTTTTTTTTGCCAAATGCTTCCAATAAAATTTTTAAGACAATCCTTTTTTTTTAAGATAGTTCAAAGATCAAATAACAAAAACTCTGGGTCGAACAACCCCCCCAGGGCCCAGAAGAAGACGTTGTAAGTTATGTCCTGGGGGCATAAATGGTTCTTATCGGATGGATGCTCGTATAAACTTCAGAGAGGGCTCATATAATTAGAAATTTCTAGTTCACCTTTTAAGAGTCAAGAGATCCTAGGGCAACCAGCCTCCCGCCTCAAGACCTTTTTCCCCCAAATACTCCGGTCAGAAAACCAAAACTCCGGAGTCAAAACAACCCCCACGGCCCGGGGGCAGGCATTGTAAGTTATGCTCTGTGAATATATATGGTTCTTATCGAAGGATACTCATATAAACTTTATAGTGCTCATTTGATTGGAAATTGAAAGTTCTAGCTTACTTTTTAAGAGTCAAAAGTGATTGGAGGCCAGCTAGCCCCCCTCCTCCCTTGCCCTTTTCTCTCCGAATGCATCAGATAAAAGTTTTGAGATAGCCATTTTGTTAAAAATAGTTAAAACGTCAGATAACAAACTCCGGTGTCGACACGACCCCCAAGGGCGCGAGAACAGGCGTTGTAAATTATGCCCTTGGGGCATTTATGGTTCTTATGGAAGAGAAGCTCATATAAACTTTAGAGAGAGCTCAATTGATTGGAAATTGAAAGTTCTAGTTAACTTTTTAAGAGTCAAAAGTAATCGGAGGGCAGCTAGCCCCCTCTCCGACGACGTTTTTCCCCCAAATGCATCAGATAAAATTTTGATATAGCCATTTTATTAAAAATTGTTGAAGATCAAATAAAAACAACTCTGCTGTCGTAAAGTAAATAAAATTTTTTCTCTCTAATGATGAAAATGTGGACTATTAATGTAGGTAAGTGTAAACAAGTTTTTTTTTTGTTTTGTTTTTTTTAAACTAGGAAGATTTGAGAGGGTTTTACTGTGTGTACTTTCACTTTACATACACCAGCCAGAAGTAACACTGGGACATCAGATGGTCGCTTTGTCGTGCCGAAATTTAGCTTCTTGGGTCAGAACCAGGCTTCAGTTCTGAAGGAAAAACTATTAAAAACTCAAAATGCATTTCGAAATATATAAGGAATACATTTTTTTTTGATATTCTACAATGAGCATCAACAGAAGCCATTGTTCAATGAAAATACAAATGAAGAACCAATTTTAAAAACTTAGGGTGGTGGGGAGAATACACCCCCCTCCCAATTGATACTCCTAGCTTTAACTATTAGACAAAAAACTGTAATAGTCTAAAATAAACGACAACAAGAAAATCCCAGCTAACTAAATATGATTTATTTCCTTCAAAAAATGAAGCAATTTTACTTGCATATACTTGGAAGGGGAAACCCGATAAAATTAAATAGTCATTCTTCAAAATGAAATCAGATATACCACAATCATGCTCAGGGTAAGCTTAAATCAAGACAACTCAGGCAACATAGTGACATTCATTACTAGCCCTCAACGTTTTCACCAGCTTTCTGTAGCACACATTTAGCTTGATTACAAAGCTGATTAATCCAATTTAACTAAATGCACCAATAAAGAGGTGAGTATTCCACATCTAAAGCAAATACTAGTAATACACAGTTAAGCAAGTAACCTCACATTTAGAAGGGTAATTGAGAGATCAACAGAACCAAGATGTGATGATTCAGTATAAGAACGTCATAAGCATATGCAATGTATAACGAATAAACTTAACCATGGTCACACATTGAATCAACACGCAATTAAAAATACTAGGCGACAAAACAGTGCCTTCACAAGTTCCCTTACAACCGGGAACGACTGCAAAACTAATGTACTGAATGTAACCAGATGCATTTTACTAAGGGTAACAACTAAGCCAACCCCTCTAAATGCTTTTCACCGTAATTGATATTTAGGAGTGCGCTAATAAATTGGGTAAATAACAAAACACATTGTTGTGTTTCCTAATTCCCAAATAGTTAGAAATTGCGCTCTTTCGTCATTCACAGCGATAAGATTTAACAGTAAAAAGCACTCGGTGACTCGTAAAATTCAGCCAATCGCCCTCAAGGATAGTAACGTCTCTAAATAGACATTATAGTTTTGTTGCTGATTAAGAAAGAGACCCTATATACCTACATTAAGGGCTAAAACTCAACACCATATAAAAAACTCATCAGTTAGAAGAAAAGAAGATTGTACCACCTTAATTAAAAATTCAAGATAGTTAATGAAAAGATAGTTAATGAGAACATAGTTTGTAGGCGTCATCTAGTCTTGAGTATACTGTCAAATTCAATTCCAAATATCTTCTGTTCTAATGTGCACTTTCAAAGAAATGGTGTCCTTCTTGTGTGATTTTTCCTTTGCATCATAAAAATTTTATGAAATAGAAGTCAAGATAGTTAATGAACCTTCCAAGTCAATGGACCGGAAACTTCCTGTTACCCTGAAGTTATTAGTTTTTTCAGTAAAAGCATAATTTGTTTTAATTTTAGTTACTCTACTGATGATGATGACTGACTATCTCATCGAAATTTCTAAAGCTTTTAAATTTATTTTTTTACTGTCTAATAAAAGTAGGACATGTCCCTATTTGTAACTCTTATTTGTTTCGTAACTTATGTATCGATTCTAGGGATTGCGTTAGTAGTCTCGGATGAGCACAGGACCTCCAAAACTGAGAGAAACATTCTGACACTATGCACAGAATCGGGATTAGTGACGTTCAATTAAGCAAGGAAGCCAAATGGAGTGACTTCAATCGTGTGTCTGGGGTTAAGCCGAGTCTATTTGAGTTGCTGAGATTCAAAGAAGCTTAATGTAGAGGTCCTTAAGGTAGTGAACTCCAACCTACAGGCTGTACTATTAGAAATCAGTCTACGGATTAGGTATCGGATTAATCAGGTTTCTACCGATTGCAAACCGCCATATACCTACTGAATAGTTAAAACTGGATAAAATAGAACTTTGAGAAATATTTTTCAGACGATAAGATAGTATCAAAATTAATATAGTATCAAATATAGATAGTATCAAATAGAACAAAGGGGGATATAGTTTTTTTAATGAAAAATGTTAGATCACAAAGTTAGAGTTGATTCAGAAACTAGAGATTTAAGGAAAGAAGAAAATGTTGAAAATAGGGGTACACTAGTTAAATTGTTCAGCGTCAGGGAACGGTAGAAAATTTTTTCGACGGTCAGATCAAGGCTGAACTATCAAACGCAGCATAGGAGACCAGTTTCTCTCTGATAGAACACGAATATGATTTGCTGAAATCGGTAGTGAAAGAAGAAATTGAAGAATTCATAAGGGCAATAAAAGAAGGTTCTGCGCGGGTATTGCTTGAGTTTCAGAAAAGGTTTTAAGCCAATTTGACTTGGGCTATGTTTATGCTGATTTTCCTTAAAATCGTCAAACAGTATTCGAAATTCGGGATTACTATCGCTTTAGATAACGTTTTAATTTTATCGAATAAAGAAGACACGGCCAATTATAGTATTTACTATCCAATATAGTTACTGCCTAGTCTTTATAAATATAAGAATGAGCATTAAATTCTAGATTAGTATATTGGCTAGTAAAATAAAAGATTTGAAGGAAGAAGAGGTAGGGTTTAAAAAGTTGTAATGCTTTTGACAGTGCCCAGTTCTTCAGCCATTAGCGGAAAATATGCAAATGGAAAAGGGAGGACGTAGATTTAGAAAAGGCTATTTATATGCAGAGGGGATAATATGCAGAGGAGAAAGGGAGGCTGTATGTAGCGTTTTGGATTTAGAAAAAGCTATTTATGTGCAGAGGGGATAATATGCAAAGGGAAAAGGGAGGTTGTATGTAGCATATGGGATTTAGAAAAAGGTTGTTTATAGCATTGATAGGAGTCTATTATACATAGAATTCTGTAAGTCAGACCTGCCAAAGCTTTTTTGTAAGGATATTAGCTAATAACTAACGGAGAAAATAGGTATGGTGCAGGTAAGTGCTTTAGAATGCTGCTTTCTATGGCCTTATTCGTTTCATCACTAACCTTTTGTTATTAAAAAAAAAGATATTGTTGGCCTATCATATTTAAGGTTGAACACAGTGTGTATCTTTAAATACCATCTGTATTTTGTTCACTATAGCCAATAGCAAGACACTAAAATACCCATGCCAAAGGTGAGCATAACAAATAAGTGGACACTCAACTGCAGAACCCTTAGAGAAAAAGATGAATAACGCTTTTTCATATTAAATTTTTAGAACCTTTTGTCGAAAATTTGGGCAGTATGCTCCTTTGAACGAAATACACAATATCGATATGTAACATATTTACCAAATCAAAACATATTTCAGCGAATCAGCAAGAAAAAACACCCTTAAAAGTTTCTTGCGGAATCACCCATGTTAACAAAAAATAAACCGTTGAATTACATTATATAGGACTGAAACTTATACTTTTAGGTCAATTGACAATAAAAACTAAGCTGTTAACAAAACAACAACATTGAAAATATATACGATAACCCTATCAAAGATAAAGAATTACAGCAACATTGAAAAGAAAAAATATGAAACCATAATAAAAGCAGAACAACCTTAGTGAAAAAAAAAATTGAGAACTACGTTTGTAGGCGTCATCTAGTCTTGAGTATACTGCCAAATTCAATTCCAAATATCTTCTGTTCTAATGCGCAATTTCAAAGGAATGGTGTTCTTCTTGTGTGATTTTTCCTATGCATCATAAAAGGAATTGTCAAGAACATAAAACTCTGAATAATACAAGTTGAAAATATTACTTATCTATTATATATGTGATAAAAAAATAAGGCTATGCTGACATTTTATAAAAGGTTTTTGTATGTGCTGCAGACAAAACTTTTCCCAGGGAAACAGAATTGCTTAAATAGAAAAGTGTTTCTCTAACTTGAATTCTTTGATAATTTGCACATGAACATTTAAGAAAAAAACACATTACACCCTTAAAGACAGACATGCACAAAAAGATACTTCTCAGAATGATTTCTTTGATGAAAGAAAAGCCAGAGCTTGAAGTAAGACATTTTCTCATTTATCTTATAGTCAAAAGATTTTTCCATGTCTGAGTTTTTTTATGATTAAAGAAAGTGGAACTTAAAGTAAAACTTTCCCAACATGCAATATGTCACATTCGAAAGGTTTTTCTCCAGCATGAGCTCTTTTATGATAAGAGAAACTGGAACTTGACCAATCCAAAAGGTGTGTCTCTAGTTTGAATTCTTTTATGGCGAGATAAATTATAACTTAAAGTAAAATATTTCTTGGATATATCACATTTGAAAGGTTTTTATCCAGTGCGAGTTCTTTGATATTCAGACAGGGTGAATTTTCGGCGAAACATTTTCTCACAACAATCCTACTCGAATGATCATTCTGTAGTATGAGTTTTTAGATGATTAGGTAAAATGGTACTGGAAGTGAAATATTTCTTACATATATCACATTCAAAAGGTTTCTCTCCAGTATGAGTTTTTTTATGATAAGACAAACCTGAACTATGTTTAAAACGTTTCTTACATATATAACATTCGAAACGTTTTTCCCCAGTATGAGACCTTTGATGAATAAATAGATTGGCTTTTGGGGAAAAGTTTTCTCACATATATTACACTCAAAAGGTTTTTCTCCAGTATGAGTTTTTAGATGATTAGACAAATGGGCACTTATCGTAAAACGTTTCTTACATATATCACATTCGAAAGGTTTTTTCTCCAGTATGAGTTCTTTGGTGATTAGATAGGTGAACCTTTTGGCGGAATGTTGTCTCACATATATTGCATTCAAAGGGTTTTTCTTCAGTATGAATTCTTTGATGACGAGATAAACTGACACTTATAGTAAAACGTTTCTTACATATATCACACTCAAATGGTCGTTCTCCAGTATGAGACTTTTTATGATTAGATAAAACAGAACTGGTAGTGAAACATTTCTTGCATGTATCACATTCGAAAGGTTTCTCTCCAGAATGAGTTTTTTGATGATACGACAAACCAGAACTATGATTAAAACGTTTCTTACATATATCACATTCGAAAGGTTTTTCTCCAGTATGAGTTTTTTGATGATACAACAAACCAGAACTATGACTAAAACGTTTCTTACATAAATCACATTCGAAAGGTTTTTCTCCAGTATGAGTTTTTTGATGATACAACAAACCAGAACTATGACTAAAACGTTTCTTACATATATCACATTCGAAAGGTTTTTCTCCAGTATGAGTTTTTTGATGATACGACAAACCAGAACTATGACTAAAACGTTTCTTACATATATCACATTCGAAAGGTTTTTCTCCAGTATGAGATTTTTGATGAATAAATAGATTGGCTTTTTTGGGATAAGTTTTTCTCACATATATTACACTCAAAAGCTTTTTCTCCAGTATGAGTTTTTAGATGATTAGACAAATGGGCACTTATAGTAAAACGTTTCTTACATATATCACATTCGAAAGGTTTTTCTCCAGTATGAGTTTTTTGATGATACGACAAACCAGAACTATGATTAAAACGTTTCTTACATATATCACATTCGAAAGGTTTTTCTCCAGTATGAGTTTTTTGATGATATGACAAACCAGAACTATGATTAAAACGTTTCTTACATATATCACATTCGAAACGTTTTTCTCCAGTATGAGTTTTTTGATGATACAACAAACCAGAACTATGACTAAAACGTTTCTTACATATATCACATTCGAAAGGTTTTCCTCCAGCATGAGTTTTTTTTTATGATGAGACAAAAAAGAACTGGTAGTGAAACATTTTTTACATATATCACATTCGAAAGGTTTTTCTCCTATGTGAGTTCTTTGGTGATTAGATAGGTGAACTTTTTGGCGGAATGTTTTCTCACATTTACGAAGTTCAACAGGTTTTTTTGCCATATTAAAAACTTCCTGTTTTACCGTAACATTTTCAGCAGCTATATAACTGGGACTTGACATCTCTTGTTGACAATTCAAATCCATTTCTTTTTTTAGCCGTATTTCTGTAAGGCCTGGCATGCTCGACAATCCACTTTCTCGTTTACTGATATCATTGGTGTACAGCATTGCAGCATGGAGAACTAAAATATAAGATAAAATTCACTTTAAAAAGTCATCAAGTCTTATAACTTTTTTTAAGACTTTCTTTTATTTTGTTCACAACTCAAGTTTTTCAAATTTTTAACCTTCCACTTTTATTATAAGTTTAATTTTAATGACTCTTACCTTGGAACTTAATTTACAAATAGCCAATTATGATTATATTAATTTAATTAAGCTTCGAGCTCTTGATTTCTTTCTTTATTTTGTAATTTAAAATTCTGAAGCTTGAGGTTGTACATCAATTTTCTTAAACGTGTGTTGTTTAAAAAATATCGCTGAACTATAATATCCATCTACTATTTTAACTCCCTACTTTTGTCAGTTAACCCAGTTTCTTTAAATAGAATAATTATATTTATATTTAACAGTTTTTTTTTTATATTTTTATTAAACTATGTAACATTTTTTACAATTCGACACTACGTCTAAATAGTTTGTCAAGAGTGGATGAAGGAAATAAAGGATTTATTTTACGAGTAAATAACAGATTTATGAAAAGGCCCTCTTTAGTAGAATCTTTCAAACGTCTGTTTCATATTTTCCAAATAGAATTCCAAAAGTTAGACCGGTCATGGGTTTTTGTCAGGATATTAGCTGATATGCAATGGAAGATAATAGGTGTAGTTCAGGTATAAACTTTTTAGAATGCTGTTTTGTATGGCCTGATCAACATTGTCACTAAACTTTTGTTATTAAAAAAACATTATTGTTGGCCTATCATATTTTAGGTTAAACACAGGATGCATCTTTAAGTACCATCTGTATTCTGTTTACTTTAACGAACTGCAAGACACTAAATAAACCGTACCCAAGTTAAGCATAACAAATTAACTATTCTTTCTGCAGACCCCCTGGAGAAGAACACGACTGTGAAAGATGTTTTTTCATAACAATTAATTGAACTTTGGATTCGGAACTTTCCTCAGGAATTAATGCAGTGCGCTCCTTTGTTCAAACTATAGGACATCAACTGCTAACATTTTTGCCAAATAAAAACATGCTTTAGCCGATCACCAAAACAGACCTCTAAATGTTCTCGTTGGATTCACCCATATTAATAAAAATAAGGTGTTTTCTTACATTATATAGGATTAAAAGTTACACTTTTAGTCAACTAGCAATAAAAAGCAAGCTGCTAAAACAAAACACAACAACAACATTGAAAATATACAAGTAGCCTTGTCAAAGACAAAGAATTGCAAAAACATTGAAAAGAATCTATTTCAGACCAAAATTAAAAAACAAAAGTGAGAAGAAAAAATACTTTGAAAACCAGCCTATGCCAACATTTTACAAAAGGTAGCATAAATTGTTTTATAATTTTGACATCAAAATTGTAATGAGCATATTACACCCTTATACACTGTCATGAACAAAACGTTATTCCTTAAAATGACTTTTCTGGTTTTAAGATAACCTAGAACTTGCAATAAAATGTTTCTCAAATATCTTACATTCAAAGGGTTATTCTCCAGTGTGAATTCTTTGATGACGAGAAAAATCTGACGTGAAAATTACCTTACTTTGGGTAATAAAATAAACTACAGGCCTATTAGTTGCCAGAACAACAAAAAAAAAGCTAATCAAGTCTAAACAAACTTGATCCGCAAATAACATAACAACTATAAAATACTCATTATGCAACATGCAGCAAATATAATAATCCTGAAAGCAAACAATTCTCTGTCTTTCAAATCCAAAAGCTTGAATGTGGCTGAAAAGACATTTAGAAGAATAATTTAAAAAAAAAAACAAGGAATAAGGTTAATTCACTGGCCAAGACGGCCACAGTCAGAGGAGCAACTTCATTGGTTATGCTTCACTTTCTCTTTTAGAAAAAGAAATTAGAGAAAATGCAAAATTTTATATCTTAATAGTTAACAACATCCAGAACAATTATTTACTAAAGACTTTTTTAAATTGTGCACTCAGGTGCAACAAACACTTATCTCTGACACCCCGTCACAATTTCAAAGGAACTTTAAAATTCACCATTTTATTTTAGACACGGGAAAACACAGAATAAGATCAGGAAATCTGAAGCATACCCTTTTCCCTGTCATTGTTCGACTCCTGTTTAAGATAGCCAGCATTGTGTTGGCAATCATCAGAAGAAAAATGTAAAAAGATTGGCTTCCTGTTCCGTAAATAGGACAGGATGTGTGCTTCCAAAAATATCTTTATCATCATTTGAAGATGTATCTTCAGTTTTCTAAAACATTAGATTAAAATCACATTAGAAAGCTAACAACATAATGTCTTTTACTTGAGCAACAAAACAGTAAAAGGCTAAGATTCAAACAATAAAAAAAAAGAATGAAAATGTTTCTTACACAACAGAACAAGAAACTTATACATAGACTTGCAGTCCATTCTTCCACCCTTCAACAAGAAGAAAATCATTTTATGCTGTTGATTTGTATCTTTTTTTTGAAAATT
This sequence comes from Artemia sinica, assembly GCA_027921565.1. Classification (NCBI taxonomy): domain Eukaryota; kingdom Metazoa; phylum Arthropoda; class Branchiopoda; order Anostraca; family Artemiidae; genus Artemia; species Artemia sinica. Next base: position 52,292,716 of record CM051267.1, read on the forward strand.
TATAAGGTTTAGGCCTGAGCTAATTTGTTACGTTTACTTTAGAGCCGTCTCCTTAAATAGACTCCAAGAACATTATATCTGATAAATGTCTTAGATAATGTATCTTCTTAAAAATGCATGGTTGGACTCATAGTAACAACCAAGTAAAGACGATGCTAGACAAATGGTATGCAAAAATTCAGAAGTGTGTTTTCTAATAAACTGTCTAGTGAAAGCCCTTTTCCAATACATATTGATTAAGAAATACAACTGCTATTCAGGCAATTTATTTAAAAAACAAATACAAGAGAACCGCCTAGCCGATTTCAGTGCATAAAAAAGAAGAATATTTAACTTCTCTTATCTATATTATTGTTTTATTTATTTGTTATTATTAATATTGATTTATTATTATATAATATATTATATCATGTTATATAATAATAACTAATTTTTTATAAGATTAGTTACCTAGTCTTTATATAATTTACATATTTAACTGATATGTTGATTAATCTTTTTATAAGAGAAGTAATCAATGTCTTGAAACTTAAACATCGAAGATTTGAAAATCGCTCAATCCCTCCCTAACATTGGGTTTACGGTGTAACACAGCATATGGTTTATTAACCATATATATGGTTTTAAAATATACTGAAACTGGTATCTAGAGTACCTTCATACTTTAGAATAAATAGTGAGGGAGCTGGGGGAGGGGCAACTTTTGGTAGGCAAAATTTGATAATAAAAAAAGAGACAGGAGAGGTTTGACCAAAGCTGAAATGCTTGACATACTTTTCAATATTTTTGCTTTTTTTATTACTTCTGTAATTTTTATCTCTTCTCAACAGTAAAAACAACGTTAAAACAAGATAAATATTTCATGTCGACAAAAACAATTCTATTTTTGGAATCAAGAGCCCCGAACAAGTAATTTTAACTGTTTTCAATAACTAATGAGACAATAGATATAAAATCTTCTTTTTCAAAATTTCGGTTTAATCTATCTTAGTTAGGTGTCACAGTTTATTTAATCCATTTTTCAAGTAAAACTAGCAGATATAAGTGGAATAGTAAAACCTCTCCCAGCTTTTGAGCCAAAATCACATAAATACGCAGTAAATTTACTCAGCTACCCATAATAGCAATTACCTTGCTTAACAGCACTGATGCCAAAGACATCCATTTTATCCATATTTCATCAATTGAGTCAAATACAAAGCCTCTTGAATTTTCCAGGCAATTTTGGAAATTCCTAAAACCCAAAGAATTAATGAAGTATAAAAGAAAAGAACAAGCACAAAGCCTAGAAAATAGTTGACAAAAACCTATAAAAAAAAATAATCTTATCGTAATTGAATTAGATTCTGTTGGTCTGTCCCAAACAACGTATTTTAAACCTTTAGTTTCTAGAAAAAGTTTTCAGCTTTCAAATGAAAAAGTTAAAAGGGGAAGAACAATTTTTTGAACAGATCTCATCATAGGCAGTGCTATTGTGCTATAAAGCAAAGAGTGAGATGTACACAATATATTTTTTTCTTTTCACCGAGGGACTTCAGATGGAAGGCTTGCAGAAGCAAATTTAGAAAAGGCTAATTCAATTGGAAATGAAAAGTTCTAGAGCCCTTTTAAGATTCAAAATTTATTGGAGGGCAATCAGCACCCTCACACGCCTCCCCCCCCTCCAGGACATCCAAGGTCATTGTAAATATGTTCAGCATAGTTGAAAAGTCAAATAAGTGCTACTAATACTACCATTACCAATGCTACTACTGCTACTGCAACTACTGCTTCTATTATGACTACAACCAAGGCTGAGAATATTAAGGTGAAAATTACAAGAAATTCCGAGGAGGAAGTTGAACTAAAACGAAAGTCACCATGTACATACAATTTCAAACGGATGCATCAGAAATTATTTAGAGCTTCTTAGCGCATTCAGTTCAAACTTTCGGGGCATGATAAGGGGGACGTTCAACTGACCAAAACAGCAATGAGGGAAAATTGGTAATAATACTACTGCTACTACTCATACAACGCATACTATTACTAATACAACAAATACTACTACTCCAACAGCTAAGAGTATGAAGGTGACTAATGATTGTAACTGCAGATGCTTTAACGAGATGCAGGAGGGGATGTTGAAAACAATAAAAGAAAAACACCATTCATGATGGTTGTCAAAGAGCACATCCACAATTTCTCAGGAACAGAAGAGGATATAAAATTGAAACTTCCAGGGCCTTGTTAAAAAGTGCTATGAGAGTAAAGGGCACTGTTCTTTTAAGATACCCTCTCCCCTCAACACTAATCAGAATACCAAAAAAATCATGTTGTTCAAATTTCTAGTAATTATACCTCTGGTGGATGCCATGCTCTCCCCCCCCCCCCCCCCAACGCACACATTCCCTAGAGAGAGAGTTGTATATTATACAACCTGCTCATTGGTATGCATATATATATATATATATATATATATATATATATATATATATATATATATATATATATATATATATATATATATATATATATATATATATATATATATATATATATATATATATATATATATATATATATATATATATATATAATATATATATATATATATATATATATATATATATATATATATATATATATATATATATATATATATATATATATATATATATATATATATATATATATATATATATATATATATATATATATATATATATATATATATATATATATATATATATATATGTATATATATATATATATATATATATATATATATATATATATATATATATATATATATATATATATATATATATATATATATATATATATATATATATATATATATATATATATATATATATATATATATATATATATATAGCTCGCCAATGGAGATACCTTGGCCACGTACTACGTATGGACAATCTCCTACTACCAAATGCAGCGCTCCATTGACAACCGTTGGGTTCACGCCACAGTGGCAGACCCAGAAACACCCAGCGTCAAACATACCAAACAGATCTCAGTAACCTGCACCCATCAATCCAACCTCAGTGGGAGGACACACTGGCAGCAGCAAGCCTGTGGGAAGATTGGGGGCTCCTTCTTGATGCCCTGGGTGCCTCTGGAGGCAGAGACGGAAATAAGGTCTAATATATGTATATTACCTCTGAAAAGGTAAGGAATCGAACTGAAAATTTAATTTTAAACCAAAAAGTTGACTTGCCATTACAGTAAGAATGAAAAAAAAAAGGTGAATTTAAGTTCATAGGCACTTTTCCACAACAATTGGTAATAATTATATTTTTCAGTTACAATATAGAATTAAGTTTTGGAACAATTCAGTAATGAGATAATTAATAAAGAAATACACTATTTGGTTTTCTACTCAGTTCACTTTCTAATTATGACAATCACTGCTGCTAAAAAGGGAAATAATCCCACCATAGGAAACTACCATCACATAAGTAAAACTTCTGCTGATGCTAAAATCCTGGAAAGAGTGGTAAATGACTCTGGCATGAAACATCTCAAACTTAATGGGATATTAAGCCTCCCTATGTACCAAGGAAGTGCCAACAGATTGGAAAACAACATCTGTCACCCCTTTGTTCAAAAAGAGAAATAAAGCCAGTACAGAAAACTACCATCCCATAAGTAAAACTTCTGCTGTTACAAAAATCCTGGAGAGTGGTAAATGAATGAATGAAAGAATGATTTTTATTACCCATCTTTAGCAATACAAAAAAGTAAAAATGGAGTAGAGAGAAAATTAAAGAAAACAACAAAACACATTGAACAAACAAACAACTTAAATTAATACTTCAATAACAAAAAAAAAAAAAAAAAAAATGGCGAGACTATTTACATAAAAAGACAACCATTACACATTACTGACTATAGCTTCAAACATACTATGCGTTGGGTCTAAAGATTTCAGGAACTTTTCCTCCTGGTCGCGATCACGGCGATGGGGTCATCGAGTCCGTAACGTGCTGAAATCTGGAGGTTTTTTCGCTATGGGGGAAGGCTAAGCAGATATTTTGCAAACTTATAGAACACTGTACGGATTTTTTTTTTATCATAAAAACTAAACAAAGACCAAAAAGGTGACAAAGCTAAGATATGAGGGGTGGCAAAGGAATTGAAGATCCGTGCTAGAATGCGGCGGTTATATAGGCGTTTTGCATGACAAATTCATCCCATACGCTTTTTGGACTTTCTGTTTGAGATCATTTATTAGACAGGACCGGGTAGCTTTAAGATTAGACCCAAATGGCAAACCAAGGTAATTCATTGATGCTGCTGCAGTAACAGTATTACTACCTAGTGCAAATATGACAGGCACCAACTCTTTCTTACGACAATTAAAGACGACCACCTCGCTTTTGCTGGAGTTGAATTCTAGGCCTATGTTAGCATATTCATTAGAAAAAACTCTGAAATAACTCTCTATGCCACTGACGGATCTACTCAGATTTAAAATGTCATCGGCATAATTAACAAGAGACAAATCAATTCCACGAAAATTAAAAGCACGTTTTCACCGTCTTCTGAGCCTCGATGATACTGTTATTATAAAGAGGCGGTGATGACTGGCGAATGCCTTTTTGTACTGGTATGAGGAAATCAGATACAGTTGGGCTCTGGTTTTTTAGTACCCTTACTCTAACCTTCAACTTAAAATACATGTTCCTACAAGTAGCAATTATAGATCTGTCAAGACCTCTCTTAAACGCAGAGATAAGCAGTTGTGCATGGATACCCGAATCAAAAGCCCCGCGGACGTCGTGGCCTGCAAGAACCACGGTTTCTCCTTTAGCATGTGCGTCCAACAAAACATTAGACAATAGGCTATGCACATGCTCGCGGCTAATATTTCTCTTGAAACCGAACTGCGAATCTGGCGTACTACAAACATACTTTATCTCCTAATAATTAATAACTCCATTAATTTACAAAACACGGGAGCAACGGTTATCGGGCGGTAAGAACAACATTCAGATGGGTCTTTACCTTTCTTGATGACAGGGGTGATTACACCAGTACAAAAAATATCTGGCACTAGACCGCAACTAAAAAATCATTTGGAACATAAGTGCTAGATGTACTGTTAACAGTTCACTACCGAAAATCAGATGCATACCACAAATATTTTCTACTCCTTTAGAGTACTTCTTTTTTAGTTTAAGGACAGCCGAGCGAACATCCAACACACTCACTACGTGGCCAGGATCCGGTTCCAAAGATTCTAAACAGAGATCAAGATCTCTCTCAAACTTGCACTCCAATTCAGGATCAGGTGAAGCAAACTCGCTCCTGAAATAACTATTCCATTCACTTTGACTAGGGGCGGATTCGTTACTGGATGCTTTTGCAGATAGGTTCTTCTTGATGAATTTCGAAATTTTATTTGGATCGACTCGTAGCAACTCACTGTTTACATCAATCACACGAGAGCGATGCAAGGCGAGACATTTGGAGAACTGCCGCTTTGTATACAATCGAACACTGTTTACAACGCCTTGTTTAGGACGGCCCGAATCAATCCACACACTATACCACATTTTAGCTAGTTGACACGCATTAAAAAAAGCTGGATTTTCCGACCATCCTGGAACTTCTGACCCAATTCTCACTTTACGAATAGGAACCGCGGTTTTTTCTGCACAGCGCAAGGCGTGAGTTATTTCACTACAGTAGATATTTAGAAGTATTTGTTTCTCATCACATACAATCGGCGAGCTTTTGAGTAGTAGCTGGAAAGGGACTTTAATCGTTTCAAGGATTCCATCACACACAGACCTGAACACGGCTAAATTAGCTTTTTGCCTTTCAGTCTTCTGGAACCACTTTTTCTCCTTTGGAGCATCATTTGGGGCATAATTCAGGAGGTCATTAATAATGAAGGTATTAGCCACCGGAAGGTGATCAGAAACACAGAAGCCGATATCAACCTCACAGTCACCATGAGTCCTCAAGTCGGGAGAGCACAGCAGAAAGTCGAGCGAGGACGTGGAACCGGAATTATGCACATACGTGAAGTCTACTCTGTTTCTCAGTACCCAGACTTGGGCAGGCATCGAGCAGGATTTGACCTCTCGAATCATTAGCATCAGAGAGGTTAGAGATCATATCTCCGGCAATAATACAGGAAAGTTTTTCCGCCGCGCATAATGTAGCAACAGCGGCTACTTTTCCACAAGCAATATTAAACTTATTGTCAGATTGGACATTTCCTGTAGTTCGTTGGTATATAGACTGAGAGCAAAACAGTATTTTTAATTTTCACTGCAATATAAAAGTCCGCTTCTTTAAACGTCGAGGCAAGGACAATGATAGCAACACCACCAGAGGGACGACCTCTTCCCGACCTCCTAGAAGGAATGCCAAACACATTTACGTTTTCGTTTAGTTGTAAGAGCTGGAGTCCCTCAGCCGACAGGAAATGTTTCCTGCACGCACACAATGTCAAATTTGTTAGCAAGGTTTTCTAAAAGTGGTAATTTAGATAGTACTCCGTCATTTATGTTCCACGTCACTATTTTCAGAGTGCTGGAGCTAGTCATCGCTTAGATAGGGCCTTTTTGGCTTCTGGACAACTGAAACTGTAGCAGGGGTGCTTATCGGAGCCACAAAGGGCGCACTTCATCTGGTTCTGGCACGGGTGTCTTAAGAATTAGTGTGGCCTCCTCCGCAGTTTTGAGCATCTTGCTTTATTAGAGAATTCCTTTGCAATATGCCCATAGGCCTGACACTTATAGCAACACCTTGGGAGAAAATGAAAGTCCTCGACTGGAATTCGTTCGTAGCCTATAATAAGCGGATATTTCATCAAGGAGGCTAGATGCTGCTTGGTCCCAAATTTCAGTCTGAACGATCTCGTTTTACCGATCTGAGAGGCCTCAGCACAATTATTCACAAGACCACAAAGATCCTCCTCACTAACGCTGGTGGGTACGTGCCTGATTATGCCAAAGAACGCAGGACTGGACACTTTTGCTTTAATACTTGGGTTGGACTTAGCAATAGCCTGTGCAACTGATTTCGCAGCCTCTTGACCGTTCAGAACAACTTTCCAGTCGGTTTTGCGAGTTTTCAGTTTGACAATATTTCCACAGTTGCTTCCACATACTTTATAGAGATAATCCTTTCGTGAAACAGGATCGTCCAGTCTTTTCGGGGGATTCTTCAGCACGACTGCATAAGTCGACACTGTCGCAGTTTGCAGGGGAACAGAGGAGGCTGCCGGTTCGGACTGACTCGTGGATCTCACAAAACTGTCAAACTTAGCACTAAGCTCATTCACTTTCCTGGTCAGTGTTGCTCAGATTTCTTCGGCAATCACAGGAACCTCGTCAGGCTCACATATAACAAAACACGGCAAATTGACTTTGTTGTCATCGCAGTATTTCAGCGCTTTTATGATATCGAATATGTAGTCAGTAGGTTTGTCACGATTAGTTGGCCTAGTTGACTGGCCTGCCTCAGACCACAGTAATTTCTTTGCATTCCGTATATCATCAGACTCGAAGAACTCTGCAGCTTTGCTCATTATATCCGCACTCTCATTTCCCGCTTTGTACGCCCTTACTGCGAAATTCTTACTTAGTGAGAAATATATATATATATATATATATATATATATATATATATATATATATATATATATATATATATATATATATATATATATATATATATATATATATATATATATATATACAATCTCGCCAATGGAGATACCTTGGCCACATACTATGTATGGACAATCTCCTACTACCAAATGCACCGCTCCATTGGCAACCATTGGGTTCACGCCACAGTGGCGGACCCAGAAACACCCTGCGTCAAACATACCAAACAGATCTCAGTAACCTGCACCCATCAATCCAACCTCAGTGGGAGGACACACTGGCAGCAGTAAGCCTGCGGGAAGATTGGGGGCTCCTTCGTGATGACCTGGGTGCCTCTGAAAAGGTAAGGAATCGAACTGAAAATTTAATTTTAAACCAAAAAGTTGACTTGCCATTACAGTAAGAATGAAAAAAAATGGTGAATTTAGGTTCATAGGCACTTTACCACAACAATTTGGTAAAAATTATATTTTTCAGTGACAATACAGAATTAAGTTTTGGAACAATTCAATAATGAGATAATTAATAAAGAAACACACTCATTGGTTTTCTACTCAGTTCACTTTCTAAATATGACAATCACTGCTGCTAGATGTGTGTGGTATAGATCATCAAACTTGATTTTCTGTGACAAACCCACAATCTGGATTGTTGAAATAATAGCTTTAATTTCTGCAAGAAACTCAAACAGCTCCTTCCATGTCATTACAGGAAAGCTGATGGATCTTTTGTGGACAAAAATTCTTCAGCAAGCGCCTTCAATTCGTATTTCACCACACTTCCTTCAGTTCACATCCTACCCCATAGCAGAGTAAGTAGTTTTCCCTTAGCAGAAAAGTCATTTTTCTTTCCCCATGCAGTGATACCAAAATTTCTAATATTATTTTTCAGCTTTCAAGTAGCCGTTCAGTTGATGGTTTTGGTTTGAGCTGTAATGTTCTTAAAAAATTGGTCAGTTTGTTTCTAACCCCATCTCACATATAACTAACCTATCTCTTTCTTCTGGTGTTTTTCCTCATTTATTTAAAGTTGCTAATGTTGTACCTTTGTATGGAAAAAGGCAATTCATCACTAATTTCAAACTATAGACCTATTTCTCTTCTTCCTGTAATCTCAAAGGTTGTTGAAAAAGTAGTGTATTGTATACTCTATTTGTATTTAGAACTAATACAACTACAGGAAATTCTCTCATAACTAACCATCAGTATCGTTTTCGTCCCAGTTTTTCTACCTTGCATGCACTTTAAGATGCAACAGAGTTTGTGCATGTTAACCTTGACAAAGGCTTGAGTGTTTTGGGTCTATTTCTTGACTTTTCAAAGGCATTTGATATGGTTGTTCACTCTGTTCTTTTGTCTAAATTATCTTTATTTGGAGTGCATGGAGTCCTACGTGAATGGCTCAGGTCTTATGGCTAAGGGAGATCTCAGTATGTTTCGGTTAATGGTGCTTCTTCCTCTACCTTGCCTATTTTGAAAGGTGTCCCACAGGGCTCTGTGCTTGGACCACTTTTGTTTTTAATTTATATTAATGATCTTGTTGATGGTCTTCATCCATTTGTGCACCCTATTCTTTTTTCCTGACAACAGTAAATTTTACATTGCTGCAGAGGACCTGCCATCTGCCACTTCCCTAGCTCAAGGTCTTCTTGATAAGGTAAAAGATTGGTGCTGGTCAAATGGTATGACTCAACAGCCAAAAAAGTGCCATTGTACACCTCAGGACCCCTTATCGTATGAGAAACGCAAGGGAGCCAATTATCCTGACTTATGTGAATAATATTATACTGCAAGCTACAGTTGTGAAATTTCTTGGTGTGTATCTTGACTGTTTTCTTTCTTTCAAACCCCATAAAACTCATACCTGCTCCCTTGTCCTCTGCCAATCTTCAATGTTACACAGGATTAATTCATTTCTTCCCCCCAAATGTTATGCTTTTATTTTTCCTTACCTTTCTTATTGCTGTTCTGTCTGGGGTAGTACTAATATATCTCTTCTCTGCTCACTTAACAAGAGCCCAAAATAGGGCAGTGAAGGCTACTTTTTCTTCTACCTTGGTTTTTACCCTTCCTCTGATCTTTATAATGATACTGGAATAGCTCTGCTGGATCGTATTGTGGGTTAAAGTTACCTTTGTTTAGCACATTCTGCTTTTCTAGGTACACTTCCACTGTCTCTGCAGTAGTTTTTTCTTATGGTCAGGCTCAGGTAGGTACCCTTCTTTTTTATGTATTATTTTCGCTAATTTATTTTGCTCAAACAATCATCTACAGAAGCTCAGAGGTCTCCTGTTTTTCAATCAGTTTGACTTTGGAACTCTATCCCTTCTGATGTTCCTTTATTTGTTTCTTATTGGGTGTTTCCATTTAAATTTTTTTTTCTATCCTAATTTATATGTCACTCTTCTCTTCATTTAATATATTTTTCAGATTTTAAAATATTTTTTGATTCTATCCTAATTTCTATCTCTTTTCTTCATATAATTTTTTTTTTTTCAGTAATAAGTTGTGTTTTTTCTAAATCCCGCATTTCATAAATGTCATTGTCTTGTTCCAGTGTTTCTTTTGTTTTTTTTTGTATGTGCTTGTATATGTATGTGCTTTATTGCATGTGCTTTTTTATGAGCTTTACAAAAGTGTTTTATTTTGTTGGCCCTTTACAAGCTAAGCTTCTTGGGCATGTAAAAACCTTATGTTTTGCAATTGTTTTTTTTTTAGTATTGATAAATTGATTGATTGAATTGACAGCAAGTTTCATGACCCTTATTTCTTTTCTCTGGTCAAAAATAAAACAAATACTTTGTTCCTGACTATCCATATATTCAGTAAAGTAAGACCCTATATTTTGCTGATGATGGTGTAAAATCCAAATGTGGAAAAAATGTTGTTGTCAAAAAAGGATTTTCTTAACCTCTTGGATAGATAAGGATGATTTCACAGCTGGAAGAAATTTTTTATGCCATTTGGTTCGAAATTTTTCTTCCTCCATGTTCTCAGATTTTTTCTCTTTGTTCTAAACATTTGTAACATATTTTTTACCTGGACTGTATACCAAGTTTGCCCTTATAATTGATTTTCCGGTCTGGGGTTAGAATTTATCATTGTCTTATTTTCAAATTTTTATAACATATCTTTTGAAATTGGATTCTATGACAGGTTTTCTGTTTCTTGTTAGAATTTTTCATGAGTGACTTATAAGCAGAACACAGAGCTTTCATATTTGAAACACTTTAGACCTGAATACACACCTTTGGTTAACAATTTTTTTGAATTAATGGCACATTCTTCAGTTTAAATTAAGATGGTGGAATGTTGAGCAAAAGTACCTTTGAATGAAAAAAAATTATGCCAATTGCAGGAGTTAGCTGTAGTCAACCATGTTCTATTTTTCAATGTAGTCATTTGAAAAACAAACAAATTGTAAAGGTATAGATCTCAAAGAAGCAGACGAATTGAACTACCAGTTATTGTCTGTTATTAGTAGCACATTAGATACAGACCTAAACAAATGTTGAACACACACAGATCCAACATCCAATGGAGCTCATTGAGATTCATAGTCCAAATATCCTCAAACAACTTAAATTACTAGATATCAAAAATTCAGTTGGGCCACATAGGTTACATCCACGTCTTCTAAAAGAAGTTGCTTAAGATATTCCTAAGCTACTCTCCCAATTATTCAAAGTATGCCTATGTACCAAGAACGTGCCAACAGATTGGAAAACAGCATTTGTCACCCCTTTTTTCAAAAAGGAAAATAATCCCAGCACAGGAAACTACCATCCCATAAGTAAAACTTCTGCTGATGCTAAATCCTGGAAAGAGTGGTAAATGACTCTGTCATGAAGCATCTCAAACTTAATGGGATACTATCATCCACATAACCAGATAGGTTACATCCACATCTTCAAAAAGAAGTTGCTGAAGATGTCGCCAAACCACTCTCTCCAATTATTCCAAGTCTCCCTGTGTACCAAGGAAGTGCCAACAGATTGGAAAACAGCATTTGTCACCCTTTTGTTCAAAAAGGGAAATAAAGCCAGTGCAGAAAACTACCATCCCATAAGTGAAACTTCTGCTGTTGCATAAATCCTGGAAAGAGTGGTAAATAATTCTGTTACGAAGCATCTCAAACTTAATGGGATATTATCACCCGGCCAACATGGTTTTTAACCAGAAAAGTCTGTAGAAACAGATTTACTGGAGACTTATAATGTTATAACATACCTGATTGATCAGGGCTTACCTGTGAATGTCTTGCTGCTTGACCTTGCTAAAGTATTTGACAAAGTTCCACATCTACACTTGAAAATAAAACTCATCTCATGTGGAATTAATGAAGACCTTGTGGGCTGGATCTCAGCATTTCTTACAGATAAAACAAAGAGAGTGAAGGTTTTTACTAATGAAGGAAAATCAATCCTCTCTGAAAGATGTGGAGTCACATCTGCAGGTGTCCTGCAGGGTAGTGTTTTAGGACCTACTGTATTCAATGTCAATACAAAGGATATTTTTCAATTAGCTAAAAATCATCTAACTCTCTATGCTAATGACTCAAAGTCATTTGTGCAGTGATTCATGAGTCACTACAAGAAGATCTTGAAAATATTCAAAACTGGGCAACAACATGGTGTATGAGCTTCAATATTGACAAATGTAGTATGATCCATTTTGGCAAGTCCAACCCAGGTTTCAAGTATACTATGGAAAATCCAGTTGTAAATAACATTCAAGAGCTACAAAGTGTGGATGAAGAAAGGGATTTTGGAATCATCATTGAAAACCAGTGTAAATTCAATTCAAACTGAAAGAAGATTGTGTCTCATGCAAACTCTTTCCTAGCACTCTTATCACCAGGATACAGGGGTCACATGCAGCTTCTTGAAGGGGTGCAATGGAGAGCCACAAAAGCAGTATCTAAGATGAGAGACTAGCCTTATGATGAACATTTGAAGGAACTGAAATTATCTATGCTGGTTTACTGACAACAAAGAGCTGATATGCTTATGACATATAAGCTTACTTCATAAGAAACCCCCCCCCCCCCCCTAATTCATTTGTCAATTTCCCTAAATATTGGCACTGACAGGAGGAGAAATTCAAAGAAATGGTTCAAGCCATCTGGCAAAACTTGACACCAGCAACAGTTTTTCTCCTGCCATGTAGTACACCACTGAAATAGCTCTCAAATACAACAGTCTCAGCTCCTAATGATGAAGTTTTAAAAAAGATATTAGATTTTGAATGGAATGGTGTTCCCTGGAAGAACCAGTGGAATGCATTTGATGTTAAATCATTCATATCATCAAGTATGGAGCAATTAACAGATCAAGATGGATCTTAATTTGGTCCAAAGTATAAATTAAGGTAATAGAATAATGGCTCTTGAGAGAGATATGCAAGAACAAAAAGAGATACCTTTAAATTGCTAATTATATATTTGTTTTAATGGTTTCGTTCATGTTTATGGAAATTTATTTCTAACATTTAACACTAGGCTATATAATAAACTAACAAAAATGATGCAATTCTCACTTTATAACATACAGCAAGCATGAATAATGAATCATATTTCCTTGTTTTTTTTTAATCAGTTTTTATGAATGGTTGTGTTGTTTTTTATACTTAACTCAAGACTATATGAGACCATGAGAGGGGCAGTCAGGGACATAATTTGCTATGGGGCAGGGAAGGGGCTACTGCCCTCTCCAAGCCCAATTTTGCCCCCCCCCCCCCCTCTCAGGCTGAAATTTAGTTTCTGCAAAAAATCTTGTCAAAACTAAGATAAGCCTGCATAATTCAAGCATCCAGAGAAGCCAGTCAGTTTGCTTTATTATATCTTTGCCTTAAAGGCAAAGATTTAATATGGCTCATTTTTCAGTTTTCACTTGATTGGGGAAATTTTGCTCCAACTTTCCTCCCCCCTCCCAGCATTTTGACAAAATTACACCACTGGGGGCAGCTACAGAGGATATATCAAAAACACAAACTAAACTATAAAAATTAATGTAAAATTAGCAATCTGAAAGTTTTTCTCTTTTTGTTCCAGCATGTTTCAAATTGCAACTTATACAGACCTTCACCAAAGGAACCTTTTGGCAAGACATAAACAAACATATGCAGATGTCATAAATTAAAGTTTGCTACAGCCTATATTAAATGAAGCAACCTATATTAAATGAAGCAAAATCCTTTTAAGCAAATAAGAAATTATCCAACTTGGAAAATAATTAAAATTTAAGACAAAAATAGTATTATCTTGCTAGCCAAATACAATAAAGCATAAGAGCCAACTTAGCATCTCTAACTAGGTGGATAATACTTTAACTTAATGCTTCTGATATATATATCTAACTTGACCGATAAGTAAATTCTTCATGCAAACTAGTGATAATATCCAACTAGTCAGACAATTTTTTCACTTAGACATAGCATGAACATCTAAATTGGTGGATAACACACTTTGTCATAGTCCTTCTGATATTAATCCAACTATGTACTAAAGTAATTTCCTGTCTAGTTAAATATATATCAGAAAATCTAAGACTCAGCATTATCCACCTAGTTAGATATTCTTGCTGTGCCTAAGAGAAATGAATTATCTGGCTAGTGAGATATTAGCCCTAAACTTCTTAGAGAATCTTCTTATCTGCCTAGTTGGATATATATATCAGAAACACTAAGCAACATTATCATCCAACTAGGTAGATATTCTCTCTGCATAAGAGAAACAGTTTATCTGGCTGGGTATTTATTTGGCCTTGCCCCCTCATAAGGAGACATGTTAAGAAAACAATTCTTACTTTAAAATATGTATAATGATCCTAGTTCTTATATTATCCAAGGGGAAAACCTTTATCATCAAGTCTTTCCTCTAAAAATCTTCAAAAGAGAAAAAGTTTCCAAATATCACCATGTTTTCAATTCAATGCTTAAGTCTTTTTAAATTGCCGCCTAATAAGTTCTTTTATAGATAGCGTTCATGCTGGCCTTTTTATTTAATTTTTTTTTTAAATAGCAGTGGGGAAGGGCAATTAGCAGTGGCGTAAATACAAAATATTAATAGCAGTGGCAAAAGGCGAATAGCAGTGGCAAAGGGCAAATAGCAGTGGTGTAAATACAAAATATTAATAGCAGTGGTTAGGTTAGGTTAGGTTTGGTTATATTCTATAATCTCAATATACCACTACTTTTTCTTTAAACACATTTTTTGACACAGGAGTTAAACACGTGCTAAACGCTATCTATAAAACAACTTATTTGGCAGCAGTTTACAGCGGCAATTTCAAAAGACTTAAGCATTGAATTAAAAACGTGGTGATATTTGGAAACTTTTTCACTTTTGAGGATTTTTAGAGGAAAGACTTGATGATAAAGGTTCTCCCCTTGGATAATATAAGAACTAGGATCATTATACATATTTTAAAGTAAGAATTGTTTTCTTAACATGTCTCCTTATGAGGGGGCCAAGGCTAAATAAATACCCTAAGCTATGTTATTATCCAACTAGGTAGATATTCTGTATATTGCATAGTCAAATATTTGGTAAAGTTCTACCAAATCATATTATTGAGTTAGAAATAAAGTGAATACACCATTTGATGCCTTTTTTTATGCTGATTATGAATATAATAATAATTTCTATTGGAAATGAATTTCAGCCCCCCCCCCTATATATACCTAACCTAACCCTGAATTGGCATATATAGGGGGGGGGGGCTGAAATCAGAAATGATTATTACATTCGTTATCAGCATTAAAAAAGGCATCGAATGGTGTATTCACTTTTGTCCTAGGCTAACTCAATAATATGATTTGGTAGAACTTTACCAAATATTCAGCAAGGTAGGTAAAGGTGTATGAATCTTAAAAATGTTATTATCTGTCTAGCATGATATTTTATCTTAATACTAAGTGTAGTTGGATATTATTTTTACATTCTATAGAATGTAATTTTTTTAAGAATATCCATTGGGCACCTTCCCATAAATTTCACCTTAAAAGGACACAATACAGAGAAAGCAAATATCTTACAGATAGAAAGATGAGGGATGGAATATATTGAAACTACCCAAATATGAGCTGATACTCCTATGTCAGACCTTCGACAACAGATATAAAGACCAAATTGACGATGATGATGAACGAATTAAAGACCCCTCTTGACTGCTCGGTCACTTGGGTCTTCTTTCAATAAATCTGGATCCCACTTTAGTTAGTCAATCATCAATAATCTGCTCTGTCACATTAATTAATCATAATTATTCTTCCAATCACATTGTCCTATCTCTCCCAATGGCAGTTATAAACTGTACAACCAGCTTTAGGATTTGTATATTGTCACTATCATTTGCAAATCCTCCCAAAATCAAATTTACACTCAACTGTTTTCTTCTTTCATGAAAAACGGCCTTGATATGCTGTCTTTGGAGAGTGTACTTATCACAATCTATAAGAAGATGTACCAGGCTTTCTTCTTTGTCACAAAACTCACAGTTACTTGACTCTCCATAAAACTTTGCCCTGCATAATTTTGTATCTGCATGGCCTGATCTAAGACGAAATGCTAATCTTCCCTCTTTCCTACTTAATCCTTGGTACACATGCCTCTCAAACTTTCTTGCTACTTTTCGGGTAACAAACCAATTTCCGGATTGATTTCTGTTATCCTCAAAATCATACGTTCTTACTGATTGTATCAATTGATCTAATTGCATTGCAGATCTAGGAGTTGAACCACTAGTAAATACATTTATTGTTTCGCATGCCATTTTAGCAGCTGTGTCGGCACTCTCATTCCCCAAAATCTGAACATGGGCTGGGATCCACTGAAGACACATGGTTGCTGTTGACATTAATGGTACTATTTCCGTGTAGCACAATACAACTTCTCTTGAAATTTTCCCATTATGATCAAAATTGGCGAGTGCCTCCAATGCACTTTTTGAATCTGACAACAATACAATGTTTCTTTGGTTGCTAAGATTTTCTTTGGCAAATACAATTGCTTCCTTTATGGCTATTACTTCAGCCTGGAAGATTGTTGCCTCTGAATGCAGTTTAAATGACTTTGACACTTGTATCAATGGAATGACAAAGGCAGCCCCTACTGCAGAAATTGGGTTACTTTTCTTAGATCCGTCTGTATAAATATCAAGGAATCCCCTGTATTTCTCTGCCATCATTAATTTAAAGTTTATCCTGGAATCATGGTATCCATTCGTTTCAAACTTAAGATTGCAATGTAGCTTAATTGTCTCCCAAGGAGCAGGTAATGCAATTTCTGGAACTTTTAACATATCTGTCATTTTTAGTGTCACTCCAAACTGTTCACTGATACGGCAAGACATTTCAAAGATATTTTCCTGGTTTCTCTTTTTAAACTTATTTGATGTAACAATTTTTCCTGGTTTAACTATTCTTGATCTAACTGGGTTTGTATTATCTGCTGTCCACAATTTTTTGATATATTTCAGGACATTTACCTTTCTCCTGGTTTCCAGGCTTTCAAGTCCTGACTCTGACAATAAAAACACAATAGGGGTAGTCTTTCTAGCTGCAAAGGCAATGCGTATAGCTGCATTCTGTACGGAATTCAACTTTGCTAGGGTTGTGTCACTGCCTGAGGAATAAATAAGACCAAATTGACAATATCAAATTGATGTGAGTTCCAAATTATTGCCAGATGTTACATCAGTGATGCGATGTACTTGACCTTAGATTGCGCACCAGGAGAAGCGAAAATGTGCCGTCGGCGCATTTTCTCTATAGGTTTTTAGGGTGGAGTTTGAAATTCAGGGTAAATTAGATCTTGTAGGGATAAATGCAAAAAAAAGAAATTCACTGGCACCATACCAGATAGGCGCAAATTTTGTGAATTTTTCTTTTCAGAGTACTAGAACTCATAATTGTTAGTATTCAGTCTTCATTGACAGATTTTGACACCAGATTCCACAATCTGAAACAGTGAAGCAATTTTGACTGATTAAATACGCTTTCGAAGTCAAAGTTTTCCGTTCTCAGTCTCTGGCCTCACAACAAGATATTTTCTTCAGTTCTCTGGTATGTCAGAGAATTAAATAAAAGCAGGAATTAAAGAAGACCTAATTAAGGAAGATAAAAGAATTAAATTAATGAATTAAAGAAGACCTAATTTCTGGTTGACATGCTGATTTATTCCTTATCTACAATAGAAACTGTGATTAAAGAACTAAAAAAAGAAATAGGTACTCAGTATACTGGTCTTGCAAAACAAATAAGTTGTACAAAAACGTGGAAGTTAATGGTGCATTTGACAAAGATAATTAATAGATAGAAGTATCTAATGAAGAACTAAAGTAAAGCATGATCCTTGAAGGTCTTCTCTCCAAAATGTAATTTAGGTAAGTGACATCAAAGTATACTTTTTTTATACAATGTTTTTATGACATTGCAATTCTAAGCTTCAAAAAGATGCAAATTCTCAAAGGTAGTTATGAGAACAAAATGTTTCGTAGCATTCGAAATATAAATAAGAACAACAAGAACGACCAAGTCCAAAGTTTCCCTTTCAATGAACTTTTAATAAGTTTTGTACATTTTTTTAATCAAATATTATATTTATCTTTGACAAGTATTCAAGATCATCTTCAAAGTTAAACAGAAAACCCCTCTTCTATATTGCCAAAAAATTTCTTCAAGAGTTTTTATATTAATTTTCATTGTCATTGGATGGTTTTTTAATGTCTTAAATGTCAATGGTAAATCTATTCAGCATAGCGGGTGTAGGATTAAAGTCCCTGCAGCACTTTCCCTAGCAATCTAGCCAAAGTTGGATGGTCACAATAGAATTAAGCATTTTCAGCTGCATCCTGTTTTGAATTTTGTAATTGACAAGATTCATAACAGAAAACACTCTCTCAACAAAGGTGTTGCTGATGGGTAAGCCTAAGACAGAAAGAGCTGCTTGAGCTATGTCAACAAAGGTCAGCTTTTCCCACTCTCTTCTGTATTTTTTTTTTTTTATTAAAACTTGACATTTTTCCCATATCTGGGTTTTCACACGAAGGATAACGCACGCTTTGATAGTTTAAAATTAAGTTGTCATGGAGCCTGGAATATAATATGAGAATCCCTATGGGGCTCTAAAAATTTCATCTGTCTTTATTGACAGATTCCTGAATCTGTCAGTAAAAATTGTCAGTAAACTCTACACTTTAAGATTTTGAGTTTTGTCATTGTAAGTGTGAAAGCAAAATGCGCCCACTTTGTGCCGAATTTTTCTAACATGCACCAAATCGGCGCAATGCACCAATTTGAAAATTCAATGTGCAATCGACTAAAACAAAAAAACGCCCAAATGGCACAAATTCACATCATTTGGTAACACAGTGTCAAATTATGAAGAAACTGTGGGATTCTGAAGGCCTTAAAAGTGGATCCAAATTGGAGTTAGTTTCAACGACAACAAAAAACAGTTAATGTCGTTCTGAAAATTATTACATAGCACCATTTTAGAAAAAAATTCCCAATTCCAGAATTTGTATGAGGGTATATGGACTATCATACATTCCTTTTGCCACTTTGACTTGAAAATGATATCTTCAAATGGTAAACAATCCTTCTTTGTCTTTTGAAAAAAGCACTGGTTATAAAAATACTCCTTTCAGTAACGTTCTTACTTTACAGGCAAGAGCTGTTTCAAGGGTCAGTGGTGGCCAAGGATAAAATAAATTACAGCACCCCCTTCTCGACTCAAGTATAAGCAAAAAAAAACGAATCAAAGTGAAAAAATTGAATCAAAGTAGGCAGTTCCCCAACCCCGGCTCAACCCCTTAAGTATCGGCGCAACCTCAAATTGAGTTGCCTCAACTACGAGATGAGATATTTCTTCCCAGAAGTTTAAGGCTTGTTCGCAGAGCAGTGCAACTACGACCATTTCTACTCACTCTCGTTCTCTTCTACAATATAGAACTCTACTAATAAAACTCACTTTTCATTATCATCTTAGTGATTTGGAGCATCAACTTATAAATTCGCTTTTCCGCATTAGGCGGGAATTGTATACTTATGATAGAATTGAATCTTTCTGGGATCTCTAGTCTTCCAAAACCTATCTTAATCCATGTACATTCCGGTTGTCAAAAGGGTATACGTGCAGCATATAGATAAGCTAACAGTATTTAATTAAAACTTTCAGGGGATGTTGAACCAAACCAAAATATACTCTGTACATTAATCTTTTTAAAATAGTTTAGGCAGTATGTGAAATATTTTGGAAACAGTTAGATATATTAAGTTAAAACTTACAGAGAATTATGAGGTTAATGTTTCTTTCGATTAAAAGACACTTTGTGCACCCTAGTTGTCAAAAGGACGTGTCCAAAATACTTTAGGAACGACTAGTGGTTTTGTAGAAACTTTCAGGGAACGTTAAAGGGGAGTTTTACGCCTAGAGGAGGGGGAAGGAGGGAAAAGCTAAACTCCTGCTTGGAATAATTTTGTTTGTTTTAAATTTGACTTGAATCTACAATTTAATATAATCCGTACTTTACTGAAAAAATTCAAATGAATTTACTGAAGAAAATGTGCATTGTCAGTTTAATATACATATGCTGGTATTTATTCCTTAAAATCATAAGTAATTTTTGATTCCTAAAGTTATAAAAGTGAAAACATTTAAAATAATTTTTTCCGGTTAAGTACAAATTACATTCTAGCTTTTAAAAAGCATGGGGATTAGAACCCTACCCATATTAATTTCTGCTTGTTTTGAGTTTAACTCAGTTATTTATTTCAATATCTGTTTGTTTTCGGTTTCATTTATTTATTAATACTGATTTGTGGTAGTTGTATGCTTGGCAAATTATTTTATTCTACTTTTGGTTTGATGGAGTTTTTTACTGTTTTTGAAAAACTTATGTTGTAGAAAAAGTTTTTTTAATTAATTTCTGTTCGTTTTATATTGACATAGTCTTTTTCAAGGAGAAAGACTGAGCCTCTTCTAAAGTTAACAACCATCCCTTCCGTAAAAACCTTAACTACCCCCTGGGCATAACTTACAACCCCAGGCCCTTATCTCATGGGTTTGTTTCAACCCCAAAAGTTTTTGATATGCTGAACAAAATTGCTATCTAAAAATTTTGAATGGAAGTGCTTGGGGAGATGATGGGTGTGGGGGGAGAGGAGTTTGCCCTCTGATCACTTTTGGCTAATAAAAAAGAAATAGTCCTCTCAATTTCAAATTGAATGAACCCTTTTGAAGCTTCTACGACAAAACTTTCAATAAGAACCAGATACGCCCCAAGGGTATAACTTACAAAATTTGTCCTGAGGGCTAAGGGGGGAGGGTTGTCATCCTCAAAGAAATAAATTTCCAGACCTTTCAACTAGGATGAACAAAATGGCCATATCAAAATGTTGATCGGAAAAGTTTGGGTAAATGATGGGCGTGGGAGGTGATTCTCCCTCCGATTAATTTGGACTATTAAAAAGGGCAATACCCCTCTCAATTTTCAATTGAATGAACCCTTTTTGAAGTTCTTACGACAACGCTATCTATAAAACCATTTTATGCCCCCAAGGCATAACTTAAAACCTTAGCCCTAATGCTGTGGGGGGGGGGGGATTTCCTACTCAAAAACATAATTTTCGGACCATTCAACTACGTTCAACAAAATGGCTATATCAAAATGTTGATCGGAAGTGTTTAGGGAAATGATTGGGCGTAGGGAGGGGGCATTCCCCCTCCAATCCCGTTTGACTATTAATAAAGTTAATAGCCCTCTCAATTCCCTTTTGAATGAGGACATAATGAAGTTTCTATGACAACGTTTACTATAAAAACCTTATAAGCCCCCAGGGCATAACTTACAACCCTTGCTCTGAGGGTTTTCATCCTTAAGAACCTAATTTCCAGAACTTTAAACTACGTTGAAAAAAAAGCTGTCAAAATTTTGATTGGATGTTTTTGGGTAAATGGTGGGTGTGAGAGGGGAGCTAGTTGCCCTTCAATTACTGTCAAACATTAAAAAGAGCACTAGCCCTATCAATTCCCAATCGAATGAGCCTTTTTTTAAGTTTCTACAACAACGCTTTCTATAAAAACCTTATATGCCCCCTGGGCATAAATTACAACCCTTATCCTGAGGGCTGTAGGGAGGGGGGTTTCATCCTGAACGACCTATTTTCTAGAATTTTCAACAACGTTAAAAAAGTAGCTACTTCGAAAGTTCGACTGGATGTGTTTGGAGAAATGGTGGGTGTGAGAGGGGTTTGGTTGCCCTCCAATCACTTTCTACTATTAAAAAGGGCATTATCCCTTTCAATTTACAATTGAATGAGCCCTTTTTGAAGTTTCCCACGACAGCACTTTCTAAAAAAAAACATTATATGCCCCTAGGGCATAATTTACAACCAACGCCCTGAGGGGTGTGGGGGGTTTATGATCCCCAACGACATAATTTCCCGAACTGTCAACTATGTTGAAAAAAATGGCTATCTAAAAATTTTGATTGAATGTTTTTGGGGAAATAGTAGGCGTGAGAGGGGGGTTAGTTGCCCTCCAATCACTTTCAACTACGAAACGGGGCACTGGCCCTTTCCATTTTCAATCGAATGAGCCTTTTTTCAAGTTTTTTTCGACAACACTTTCAATAAGAAACCTTATATGCCCCCAGGGTATAACTTACAACCCTTGCCCTGAGGTCTTCTGGGGGAGTGTCCTCCTCAAAGACATAATTTCCAGATTTTTAAACTACGTAGCACAAAATGACTATCTCAAAATTTTGATTGGACGTGTTTGGGGAAATTATGGGCGTGGAAGGGATTTTATTTGCCTTCCAATCATTTTCGACTATCAAAAAAGGCACTAACCCTCTGAATTTCCAATCAAATGAGCCCTTTTTAAAGTTTCTACGACAATGTTTTCTATAAAAACCTTGTATGCCCCCAGAGTATAAGTTACAACTCTTGCCCTGAGGGCTCTGAGGGGGTTATCATCCTCAAAGACCTAATTTCCAAATTTTTCAACGATGATGAACAAAATGGCTATCTCAAAATTTTGATTGCATGTGTTTGGGATAATGGTGGGCATGAGAAGGGGGTTAGGTGCCCTCTGATCACTTTCAACTTTTAAAAAGGGCACTAGCCATTTCAATTTCTAATCTTTGAAGTTTAGAAGAATGAGCCTTTTTTCAAGTTTCCTCGACAAGGCTTTCTATAAAAAACCTTATATGCGCCCAGGGCATAACTTACAACCCTTGCCCTGAGGGCTCTGGGGGGGGGGAGGGTGTCATCCTCAAAGACCTAATTTCCAGAACCCTCAACTACGTTAAACAAAATGGCCATCTCAAAATTTTGATTCAATGTGTTAGGGGAAATGGTGGGCATGAGCGGGGGGTTAGTTGCCCTCCAATCACTTTCGACTATTAAAAAGGGTACTAGCCCCTTTTGTATTTCCAATCGAATGAGCCCTTTTCCATGTTTCTACGACAACACTTTCAATAAAAACCGTATATGCCCTCAGGGAATAACTTACAACCCTTGCCCTTAGGGCGTTGGGGGGGGGGGAGTGTCCTCCTCAAAGACATAATTTCCAGATCTTTCAACTACGTAGACCAAAATGGTTATCTAAATATTTTGATTGCATGTTTTTGGGGAAATTGTGGGCGTGGTAGAGGTGTTAGTTGCCTTCCAATCACTTTCGACTATCAAAAAGGGCACAAAGCCCCTCCAATTTCCAATCGAATGAGCCCTTTTCGAAGTTTCTACGACAACTCCTTCCATACGAAGTGCCCTGGTCTAAAGAAACCAAAAAATAATACATTGTGCCAACATCTTTCTTTTCTTAGGCAACGCTATTGGACTGCCAATGAAAGCAACGTGTACTTTGAACTTAATTGAAAACTATATTTATCTTGAATAGTGTGCTTGTATATTTTGAAACAACGACAAAAAATAAAACATAAATCATTATAATAATCAAGATGACTCGAAATAAATAATGAACATAAATTGAATATTTAATACAAAATATCATTAATTCCTAGAAACTCATCAATTAAAGATTTTAGTTCACTGTAATTTCTCATTTTCTATATTTTAAATATAAAAACAAATATTTGCAACATAATTCATCAGAGGCAACGATATAGCTTTGTCTATAGTACATAAGGCTTCAATGTTTTATGATTAATTTTTTGTATTTTTTTTTTTTCACAGAGGCACTTCATATGGAAGGGATGGTCTTACAAATTTCGGAGGGGGATCATTCAATTAGAAATCAGAAATTCTAGTGCCCTGTTTAAAAGTCAAGTGATAGGAAGGCAACAAGCCCACTTCACCTTTTTTTTGCCAAATGCTTCCAATAAAATTTTAAGACAATCATTTTTTTTAAGATAGTTCAAAGATCAAGTAACAAAAACTCTGGGTCGACACCCCCCCCCCCAGGGCCCAGAAGAAGGCGTTGTAAGTTATGTTCTGGGGACATAAATGGTTCTTATGGGATGGATGCTCGTATAAACTTCAGAGAGGGCTCATATAATTAGAAAGTGAAATTTCTAGTTCACCTTTTAAGAGTCAAGAGATCCTAGGGCAACCAGCCTCCCGCCTCACGACCTTTTTTTTCCCCAAATACTCCGGTGTCAAACAAATACTCCGGTCAGAAAACCAAAACTCCGGTGTCAAAACAACCCCCACGGCCCGGGGGCAGACATTGTAAGTTATACCCTGTGGATATATATGGTTCTTACTGAAGGATACTCGTATAAACTTTATAGTGCTCATTTGATTGGAAATTGAAAGTTCTAGCTTACTTTTTAAGAGTCAAAAGTGATCGAAGGCCAACTAGCCCCCCTCCCCCATGCCCTTTTCTCTCCGAATGCATCAGATAAATTTTTGAGATAGCCATTTTGTTAAAATAGTTAAAACATCAGATAACAAACTCGGTGTCGACACGACCCCCAAGGGCCCGAGAACAGGCGTTGTAAATTATGCCCTTGGGGCATTTATGGTTCTTATGGAAGAGATGCTCATATAAACTTTAGAGAGAGCTCAATTGATTAGAAATTGAAAGTTCTAGTTAACTTTTTGAGAGTCTAAAGTAATCGGAGGGCAGCTAGCCCCCTCTCCGACGACGTTTTTTTCCCCAAATGCATCAGATAAAATTTTGATATAGCCATTTTATTAAAAATTGTTGAAGATCAAATAAAAACAACTCTGCTGTCGAGTGGAAAAAGTTTTTTTTTCCAGTAAGTAAAACTATTTGTAAAGTAAATAAAATTTTTTCTCTCTAATGATGAAAATGTGAACTATTAATGTAGGTAAGTGTAAACAAGTTTTTTTTTTGTTTTTTTTTTTAAACTAGGAAGATTTGAGAGGGTTTTACTGTGTGTACTTTCACTTTACATACACCAGCCAGAAGTAACACTGGGACACCAGATGGTCGCTTTGTCGTGCCGAAATTTAGCTTCTTGGGTCAGAACCAGGCTTTAGTTCTGAAGGAAAAAACTATTAAAAAACTCAAAATGCATTTCGAAAAATATAAGGAAGACATTTTTTTTATATATCTACAATGAGCATCAACAGAAGCCATTGTTCAATGAAAATACAAATGAAGAACTAATTTTAAAAACTTAGGGTGGTGGGGAGAATACCACCCCCCTCCCAATTGATACTCCTAGCTTAACTATTAGACAAAAACTGTAATAGTCTAAAATAAACGACAACAAGAAAATCCCAGCTAACTAAATATGATTTATTTCCTTTAAAAAATGAAGCAATTTCACTTACATATACTTGCAAGGGAAACCCGATAAAAGTCATTCTTCAAAATGAAATCAAATATACCACAATCATAGTCAGGGTAAGCTTAAATCAAGACAACTTAGGCAACATACTGACATTCTTTACTAGCCCTCTACGTTTTTCACCAGCTTTCTGTAGCACACATTTAACTTGATTACAAAGCTGATCAATCCATTTAACTAAATGCACCAAGAAAGAGGTGAGTATTCCACATCTAAAGCAAATACTAGTAATACACAGTTAAGCAAGTAACCTCACATTTAGAAGGGTAATTCAGAGATCAACGGAACCAAGACATGACGATTCAGTATAAGAACGTCATAAGCATATGCAATGTATAACAAATAAACTTAACCATGGTCACACATTGAATCAGCACGCAATTAAAAATACTAGGCGACAAAACAGTGGCTTCACAAGTTCCCTTACAACCGGAACGACTGAAAAACTAATGTACTGAATGGAACCAGATGCATTTTACTAAGGGTAACAACTAAGCCAACCCCTCTAAATGCTTTTCACCGTAATTGATATTTAGGAGTGCGCATATAAATTGGGTAAATAACCAAACACATTGTTGTGTTTCCTAATTCCCAAATAGTTAGAAATTGCACTCTTTCGTCATTCACAGCGATAAGATTTAACAGTAAAAAGCGCTCGGTGACTCGTAAAATTTAGCCACTCGCCCTCAAGGATAGTAACGTCTCTAAATAGACATTATAGTTTGTTGCTGATTAAGAAAGAGACCCCTATATACCTACGTTAAGGGCTAAAACCCGACACCATATAAAAAACTCATCAGTTAGAAGAAAAGAAGATTGTACCACCTTAATTAAAAATTCAAGATAGTTAATGAAAAGATAGTTAATGAGAACATAGTTTGTGTAGGCGTCATCTAGTTTTGAGTATACTGTCAAATTCAATTCCAAATATCTTCTGTTCTAATGTGCAATTTCAAAGGAATGGTGTTCTTCTTGTGTGATTTTTCCTTTGCATCATAACAATTTTATGAAATAGAAGTCAAGATAGTTAATGAACCCTCCAAGTCAATGGACCGGAAACTTGCTGTTACCCGTAAGTTATTATTTTTTTCAGTAAAAGCATAGTTTGTCGCTATTTGTAACTCTTATTTGTTTCGTAACTTATGTATCGATTCTAGGGATTGCGTTAGTAGTCTCGGATGAGCACAGGACCTCCAGAACTGAGAAAAACATTCTGACACTATGCACAGAATCGGGATTAGTGAAGTTCAATTTGGCAAGGAAGCCAAATGGAGTGACTTCAATCGTGTGTCTGAAGTTAAGCCGAGTCTATTTGAGTTGCTGGGATTCAAAAAAAGCTTAATGTAGAGGTCCTTAAGGTAGTGAACTCCAACCTCCAGGCTGTACTATTAGAAATCAGTCTACGAATTAGGTCTCAGATTAATCAGGTTTCTACCGATTGCAAAGCGCCATATACCTACTGAATAGTTAAAACTGGATAACATAGAACTTTGAGAAGTATTTTTCAGACGATAAGGTGGTATCAAAATTACGTAAATTAGATACAGTAGATGACCAGCTTAAATTAATTTAGTATTTTTACGAGGATGGGGGGGATAATACATAAGACAGTGAGACAAGTTTGAAAAAAATAGAACAAAGGGGGATTTAGTTTTTTTTTAATGAAAAATGTTTGATCAAAAAGTTAGAGTTGATTCAGAAACTAGAGATTTAAGGAAAGAAGAAAATGTTGAAAATAGGGGTACACTAGTTAAATGGTTCAGCGTCACGGACCAGCAGGAATTTTTTTGACGGTTAGTTCAGGGCTGAACTATCAAACACCAGTTTCCCATCGCTTTGGAAAACGTCTTAATTTAATAAAAAAAAGAAGACACAGTCAATTATAGTATTTAATGTCCAATATAGTTACTGCCTAGTCTTTATAAATATAAGAATGAGTGTTAGATTCTAGATTAGTATATTGGCTAGTAAAATAAAAGATTTGGAAGGAAGAACAAGTAGGGTTTAAAAAGTTGTAATGATTTTGACAGTGCCCCAGTTCTTCAGCCATTAGCGGAAAATATGCAAAAAGGAGGATGTATGTAGATTTAGAAAAAGAATTTTATACAATGCATTATACAATATATAAGAGTTAGCATATTATACATAGAATTCTATAGGTCAGACCTGCCAAAGCTTTTTTGTAAGGATATTAGCTGATAACTAACGCAAAATTTGGTATGGTGCAGGTAAGTGCTTCAGAATGCTGCTTTCTATGGCTTTATTCGTTTCATCACTAACCTTTTGTTATTAAAAAAAAAAAAAATATATATATATATATAGCTGGCCTAAAAGTTTCTTGTGGAATCACCCAAGTTAATAAAAAATCAACTGTTGAATTACATTATATAGGCCTGAAACTTATACTTTTAGGTCAATTGACAATAAAAACTAAGCTGTTAAACAAAACAAAAAAATTGAAAATATATACGATAACCCTATCAAAGATAAAGAATTACAGCAACATTGAAAAGAAAAAATATGAAACCATAATAAAAGCAGAACAACCTTAGTGAAAAAAAAAAAAAATTGAGAACATAGTTTGTAGGCGTCATCTAGTCTTGAGTATACTGCCAAATTCAATTCCAAATATCTTCTGTTCTAATGTGCAATTTCAAAGGAATGGTGTTCTTCTTGTGTGATTTTTCCTGTGCATCATAAAAGGAATTGTCAGACATAAAACTCTGAATAATAAAAGTTTAAAATAGTACTTATCTTTTATATATGTGACAAAAAATAAGGCTATGCAGACAATTTACAAAAGGTTTTTTGTATGTGCTGCAGACAAAACTTTTCCCGAGGAAACAGAATTGCTTAAATAGAAAAGTGTTTCTCTGGCTTGAATTTTTTGAAAATTTGCACATTTTCAAATTGAACATTTAAGAAAAAAACACATTACACCCTTAAAGACAGATATGCACAAAAAGATACTTCTCAGAATGATTTCGTTGATGATAGAAAAGCCAGAGCTTGAAGTAAGCATTTCTCATTTATCTTACATTCAAAAATTTTCTCATGTCTGAATTTTTTTATGATTAGAGAAAGTGGAACTTAAAGTAAACTTTCCAACATACAATATGTCACATTCGAAAGGTTTTTCTCCAGCAAGAGTTATTTTATGATAAGAGAAACTGGAACTTGACCAATCCAAAGGTGTGTCTCTAGTTTGAATTCTTTCATGGTGAGATAAATTATGATTTCAAGTAAAATATTTCTTGGACATATCACATTTGAAAGGTTTTTATCCAGTGCGAAATCTTTGATATTCAGACAGGGTGGATTTTCGGCGAAACATTTTCTCACATCAATCATACTCGAATGATCATTCTGTAGTATGAGTTTTTAGATGATTATATAAAATGGTACTGGAAGTGAAATATTTCTTACATATATCACATTCAAAAGGTTTCTCTCCAGTATGAGTTTTTTTATGACGCGACAAACCTGAACTCTGACTAAAACGTTTCTTACATATATCACATTCGAAAGGTTTTTCTCCAGTATGAGATCTTTGATGAATAAATAGATTGGCTTTTCGGGGAAAAGTTTTCTCACATATATTACACTCAAAGGGCTTTTCTCCAGTATGAGTTTTTAGGTGATTAGATAAAATGGTACTGGAAGTGAAATATTTCTTACATATATCACACATTCAAAAGGTTTCTCTCCAATATGAGTTTTTTTATGATAAGACAAACCTGAACTCTGACTAAAACGTTTCTTACATATATCACATTCGAAAGGTTTTTCCCCAGTATGAGACCTTTGATGAATAAATAGATTGGCTTTTTGGGAAAAGTTTTCTCACATATTTACACTCAAAAGGTTTTTCTCCAGTATGAGTTTTTAGATGATTAGACAAATAGGCACTTATAGTAAAACGTTTCTTACATATATCACATTCGAAAGGTTTTTCTCCAGTATGAGTTCTTTGGTGATTAGATAGGTGAACCTTTCGGCGGAATGTTCTCTCAAATATATTGCATTCAAAGGGTTTTTCTTCAGTATGAATTCTTTGATGACGAGATAAATTGGCACTTATAGTAAAACGTTTCTTACATATATCACACTCAAATGGTCGTTCTCCAGTATGAGACTTTTTATGATTAGATAGAATAGAACTGGTAGTGAAACATTTCTTGCATATATCACATTCGAAAGGTTTCTCTCGAGTATGAGTTTTTTTATGATAAGACAAACCTGAACTCTGACTAAAACGTTTCTTACATATATCACATTCGAAAGGTTTTTCCCCAGTATGAGACCTTTGATGAATAAATAGATTGGCTTTTTGGGTAAAGTTTTCTCACATTCATTACATTCAAAAGGTTTTTCTCCAGTATGAGTTTTTAGATGATTAGATAAAATGGTACTGGAAGTGAAATATTTCTTACATATATCACATTCAAAAGGTTTCTCTCCAGTATGAGTTTTTTTATGATAAGACAAACATGAAGTATGTTTAAAACGTTTCTTACATATATAACATTCGAAAGGTTTTTCCCCAGTATGAGACCGTTGATGAATAAATAGATTGGCTTTTTGGGGAAAAGTTTTCCTCACATATATTACACTCAAAAGGTTTTTCTCCAGTATGAGTTTTTTTATGACGGGAATAACCTGAACTCTGACTAAAACGTTTCTTACATACATCACATTCGAAGGGTTTTTCTCCTATGTGAGTTCTTGGTGATTAGATAGGTGAACTTTTTGGCGGAATGTTTTCTCACATTTACGAAGTTCAACAGTTTTTTTTTGCCATATTAAAAACTTCCTGTTTTACCGCAACATTTTCAGCAACTATGTAACTGGGAATTGACATCTCTTGTTGACAATTCAAATCCATTTCTTTTTTTAGCCGTATTCCTGTAAGGCCTGGCATGCTGGACGATCCACTTTCTCGTTTACTGATATCATTGGTGTACAGCATTGCAGCATGGAGAACTAAAATATAAGATAAAATTCACTTTAAAAAGTCATCAAGTCTTATAACTTTTTTTAAGACTTTCTTTTATTTTGTACACAACTCAGTTTTTCAAATTTTTAACCTTCCACTTTTATTATAAGTTTAATTTTAATGACTCTTATCTTGGAACTTAATTTACAAATAGCCAATTATAATTATATTAATTTAATTAAGCTTCGAGCTCTTGATTTCTTTCTTTATTTTGTAATTTAAAATTCTGAAGCTTGAGGTTGTACATCAATTTTCTTAAACGTGTGTTGTTTAAAAAATATCGCTGTACTATAATATCCATCTACTATTTTAACTCCCTACTTTTGTCAGTTAACGGAGTTTCTTTAAATAGAATAATTATATTTATATTTAACAGTTTTTTTATATTTTTATTAAACTATGTAACATTTTTTACAATTCGACACTACGTCTAAATAGTTTGTCAAGGGTGGATTAAGGAAATAAAGGATTTATCTTACGAGTAAATAACAGATTTATGAAAAGGCCCTTTTTAGTTGAATCTTTCAAACGTTTATTTCATATTTTCCAAATAGAATTCCAGAAGTTAGACCGGTCATGGGTTTTTTGTCAGGATATTAGCTGATATGCAATGGAAGATAATAGGTGTAGTTCAGGCATAACATTTTTAGAATGCTGTTTTGTATGGCCTGATCAACATTGTCACTAAACTTTTGTTATTAAAAAAACCTTATTGTTGGCCTATCATATTTTAGGTTAAACACAGGATGCATCTTTAAGTACCATCTGTATTCTGTTTACTATACCCAACTGCAAGACACTAAATAAACCGTACCCAAGTTGAGCATAACAAATTAACTATTCTGTTCCGCAGACCCCCGGGAGATAAACACGACTGTGAAAGATGTTGTTTTTTTCATAACAAATTCATTGAACTTTGGATTCGGAACTTTCCTCAGGAATTAATGCAGTGTGCTCCTTTGTTCAAACTATAGGACATCAACTGCTAACATTTTTGCCAAATAAAAACATGGTTTAGCCGATCACCAAAACAGCCCTCTAAATGTTCTCGTTGGATTCACCCATATTAATAAAAATAAGGTGTTTTCTTATATTATATAGGATTAAAAGTTACACTTTTAGTCAACTAGCAATAAAAAGCAAGCTGCTAAACAAAACACAACAACAACATTGAAAATATACAAGTAGCCTTGTCAAAGACAAAGAATTGCAAAAACATTGAAAAGAATCTATTTCAGACCAAAATTAAAAAACAAAAGTGAGAAGAAAAAATAGTTTGAAAACCAGCCTATGCCAACATTTTACAAGAGGTAGCATAAATTGTTTTATAATTTTGACATCAAAATTGTAATGAGCATATTACACCCTTATACACTGTCATGAACAAAACGTTATTCCTTAAAATGACTTTTCTGGTTTTAAGATAACCTAGAACTTGCAATAAAATGTTTCTCAAATATCTTACATTCAAAGGGTTATTCTCCAGTGTGAATTCTTTGATGACGAGAAAAATCTGACGTGAAAATTACCTTACTTTGGGTAATAAAATAAACTACAGGCCTATTAGTTGCCAGAACAAAAAAAAAAGCTAATCAAGTCTAAACAAACTTGATCCGCAAATAACATAACAACTATAAAATACTCATTATGCAACATGCAGCAAATATAATAATCCTGAAAGCAAACAATTCTCTGTCTTTCAAATCCAAAAGCTTGAATCAAACTAATAAGACATTTAGAAGAATAATAAAAAAAAAACGAGGAATAAGGTTAATTCACTGGCCAAGAAGGCCATAGTCAGAGGAGCAACTTCATTGGTTATGCTTCACTTTCTCTTTTAGAAAAGAAATTAGAGAAAATGCAAAATTTTATATCTTAATAGTTAACAACATCCAGAACAATTATTTACTAAATACTTTTTTTAAATTGTGCACTCGGGTGCAACAAACACTTATCTCTGACACCCCGTCACAATTTCAAAGGAACTTTAAAATTCACCATTTTATTTTAGACACGGGAAAACACAGAATAAGATCAGGAAATCTGAAGCATACCCTTTTCCCCGTCATTGTTCGACTCCTGTTTAAGATAGCCAGCATTGTTTTGGCAATCATCAGAAGAAAAAGTAAAAAGATTGGCTTCCTGTTCCGTAAATAGCATAGGATGTGTGCTTCCAAAAATATCTTTATCATCATTTGAGGATGTATCTTCAGTTTCTAAAAACATTATATTAAAATCACATTAGAAAGCTAACAACATAATGTCTCTTACTTGAGCAACAAACAGTAAAAGTCTAAGATTCAAACAATAAATAAAAAAAAAATAATAGTTGAAAAAAAAAGGAAAATGTCTCTTACACAACAGAAAAAGAAACTTCTATATAGACTTGCAGTCCATTCTTCCACCCTTCAACAAGAAGAAAATCATTTTATGCTGTTGATTTGTATCTTTTTTGAAAATTTATAAGGTTTAGGCCTGAGCTAATTTGTTACGTTTACTTTAGAGCCGTCTCCTTAAATAGACTCCAAGAACAGTATATCTGATAAATGTCTTAGATAATGTATCTTCTTAAAATGCATGGTTGGACTCATAGTAACAACCAAGTAAAGACGATGCTAGACAAATGGTATGCAAAAATTCAGAAGTGTGTTTTCTAATAAACTGTCTAGTGAAAGCCCTTTTCCAATACATATTGATTAAGAAATACAACTGCTATTCAGGCAATTTATTTGAAAAACAAATACAAGAGAACCACCTAGCCGATTTCAGTGCATAAAAAAGAAGAATATTTAATTTCTCTCATCTATATTATTGTTTTTATTTATTTATTATTATTAATATTGATTTATTATTATATATATATCATATCATGTTATATAATAATAACTAATTTTTTATAAGATTAGTTACCTAATCTTTATATAATTTACATATTTAACTGATATGTTGATTAATCTTTTTATAAGAGAAGGAATCAATGTCTTGAAACTTAAACATAGAAGATTTGAAAATCGCCCAATCCCTCCCTAACATAGAGTTTACGGTGTAACACAGCATATTATTTATTAACCATATATATGGTTTTAAAATATACTGAAACTGGTATCTAGAGTACCTTCATATTTTACAATAAATAGTGAGGGAGCTGGGGGGGAGGGGCAACTTTTGGTAGACAAAATTTGATAATAAAAAAAAGAGACAGGTGAGGTTTGACCAAAGCTGAAATGCTTGTACTTTCCAATATTTTTGCTTTTTTTATTACTTCTGTAATTTTTGTCTCTTCTCAACAGTAAAAACAACGGTTAAACAAGATAAATATTTTATGTCGACAAAAACAATTCTATTATTTGGAATCAAGAGCCCCGAACAAGAAATTTTACTGTTTTCAATAACTATTGAGACAATAGATATAAAATCTTCTTTTTCAAAATTTCGGTTTAATCTATCTTAGTTAGGTATCACAGTTTATTTAATCCATTTTTTCAAGTAAAAACTAGCAGATATAAGTGGGAATAGTAAAAACTCTCCCAGGTTTTGAGCCAAAATCACATAAATACGCAGTAAATTTATTCAGCTACCCATAATAGCAATTACCTTGCTTAACAGCACTGATGCCAAAGACATCCAGTTTATCCATATTTCATCAATTGAGTCAAATACAAAGCCTCTTGAATTTTCCAGGCAATTTTGGAAATTCCTAAAACCCAAAGAATTAATGAAGTATAAAAGAAAAGAACAAGCACAAAGCCTAGAGAATAGTTGACAAAACCTATAAATAAAAATAATCTTATCGTAATTGAATTAGATTTTGTTGGTCTGTCCCAAACAACGTATTTTAAACCTTTAGTTTCTAGAAAAAGTTTCCAGCTTTCAAATGAAAAAGTTAAAAGGGGAAGAACAATTTTTGAACAGATCTCATCATAGGCAGTGCTATTGTGCTATAAAGCAAAGAGTGAGATGTACACAATATATTTTTTTTTCTTTTCACCGAGGAACTTCAGATGGAAGGCTTGCAGAAGCAAATTTAGAAAAAGGCTAATTCAATTGGAAATGGAAAGTTCTAGAGCCCTTTTTAAGATTCAAAATTTATTGGAGGGCAATCAGCACCCTCACACGCCTCCCCCCCCCCAGGACATCCAAGGTCATTGTAAATATGTTCAGCATAGTTGAAAAGTCAAATAAGTGCTACTAATACTACCATTACCAATGCTACTACTGCTACTGCAACTACTGCTTCTATTATGACTACAACCAAGGCTGAGAATATTAAGGTGAAAATTACAAGAAATTCCGAGGAGGAAGTTGAACTAAAACGAAAGTCACCATGTACATACAATTTCAAACGGATGCATCAGAAATTATTTAGAGCTTCTTAGCTCATTCAGTTCAAACTTTCGGGGCATGATAAGGGGGACGTTCAACTGACCAAAACAGCAATGAGGGAAAATTGGTAATAATACTACTGCTACTACTCATACAACGCATACTATTACTAATACAACAAATACTACTACTCCAACAGCTAAGAGTATGAAGGTTACTAATGATTGTAACTGCAGATGCTTTAACGAGATGCAGGAGGGGATGTTGAAAACAATAAAAGAAAAACACCATTCATGATGGTTGTCAAAAGAGCACATCCACAATTTCTCAGGAACAGAAGAGGATATATAAAATTGAAACTTCCAGGGCCTTGTTAAAAAGTGCTATGAGAGTAAAGGGTACTGTTCTTTTTAGATACCCTCTCCCCTCAACACTAATCAGAATACCAAAAAATATATATATGTATATATATATATATATATATATATATATATATATATATATATATATTATATATATATATATATATATATATATATATTATATATATATATATATATATATATAATATATATATATATATATATATATATATATATATATATATATATATATATATATATAGCTCGCCAATGGAGATACCTTGGCCACGTACTACGTATGGACAATCTCCTACTACCAAATGCAGCGCTCCATTGACAACCGTTGGGTTCACGCCACAGTGGCAGACCCAGAAACACCCAGCGTCAAACATACCAAACAGATCTCAGTAACCTGCACCCATCAATCCAACCTCAGTGGGAGGACACACTGGCAGCAGCAAGCCTGTGGGAAGATTGGGGGCTCCTTCTTGATGCCCTGGGTGCCTCTGGAGGCACAGACGGAACTAAGGTCTAATATATGTATATTACCTCTGAAAAGGTAAGGAATCGAACTGAAAATTTAATTTTAAACCAAAAAGTTGACTTGCCATTACAGTAAGAATGAAAAAAAAGGTGAATTTAGGTTCATAGGCACTTTTCCACAACAATTGGTAATATTATATTTTTCAGTGACAATATAGAATTAAGTTTTGGAACAATTCAGTAATGAGATAATTAATAAAGAAACACACTATTTGGTTTTCTACTCAGTTCACTTTCTAAATATGACAATCACTGCTGCTAGATGTGTGTGGTATAGATCATCAAATTTTGATTTTCTGTGAAAAACCCACATTCTGGATCGTTGAAACAATAGCTTTAATTTCTGCAAGAAACTCAA
Organism: Artemia sinica; assembly: GCA_027921565.1. Lineage (NCBI taxonomy): Eukaryota > Metazoa > Arthropoda > Branchiopoda > Anostraca > Artemiidae > Artemia > Artemia sinica. Next base: position 52,328,720 of record CM051267.1, read on the forward strand.
ACAGCCCCCTCCTTGTCATTACAGGAAAGCTGATGGATCTTTTGTGGACAAAAATTCTTCAGCAAGCGCCTTCAATTCGTATTTCACCACACTTCCTTCGTTCATATCCCACCCCATAGTAGAGTAAGTAGTTTTTCCTTAGCAGAAAAGTTATTTTTCTTTCCCCAGGCAGTGATACCAAAATTTCAAATATTATTTTTCAGCTTTCAAGTAGCCGTTCAGTTGATGGTTTTGGTTTGAGCTGTAATGTTCTAAAAAAATTGGTCAGTTTGTTTCTATCCCCATCTCACATATAACTAACCTCTCTCTTTCTTCTGGTGTTTTTCCTCATTTATTTAAAGTAGCTAATGTTGTACCTTTGTATAAAAAAGACGATTCATCACTAATTTCAAACTATAGACCTATTTCTCTTCTTCCTGTAATCTCTAAGGTTGTTGAAAAAGTAGTGTATTGTATACTCTCTTTATTTGTATTTAGTACTAATACAACTGCAGGAAATTCTCTCATAACTAACCATCAGTATCGTTTTCGTCCCAGTTTTTTCTACCTTGCATGCACTTTCAGATGCAACAGAGTTTGTGCGCGTTAACCTTGACAAGGGCTTGAGTGTTTTGGGTCTATTTCTTGACTTTTCAAAGGCATTTGATATGGTTGTTCACTCTGTTCTTTTGTCTAAATTATCTTTATTTGGAGTGCATGGAGTCCTACGTGAATGGTTTAGGTCTTACAGCTCAGGGAGATCTCAGTATGTTTTGGTTAATGGTGCTTCTTCCTCTACCTTGCCTATTTTGAAAGGTGTCCCACAGGCTCTGTGCTTCGATCACTTTTGCTTTTAGTTTATTAATGATCTTGTTGATGGTCTTCATCCATTTGTGCACCCTATTTATATTTTTCCATTTGTGCACCATATTCAATCAGTTTGACCTTGGAACTCCATCCCTTCTGATGTTCCTTTATTTGTTTCTTGTCGGGTGTTTCCATTTTAATTTTTTTTTCTATCCTAATTTATATGTCTCTCTTCTCTTCATTTAATATATTTTTCAGATTATAAAAATTATATGTATGTGCTTTATTGCAAGTGCTTTTTTATGAGCTTTACAAAAGTGTTTTATTTTGTTGGCCCTTTACAAGCTAAGCTTCTTGGGCATGTAAAAACCTTATGTTTTGCAATTGTTTTTTTTTTTAGTATTGATAAATTGATTGATTGAACTGACAGCAAGTATCATGACCCATATTTCTTTTCGCTGGTCAAAAATAAAACAAATACTATGTTCCTAACTATCCATATATTCAGTAAAGTAAGACCCTATAGATTGGAAAACAGCATTTGTCACCCCTTTGTTCAAAAAGGGAAATAATCCCACCATAGGAAACTACCATCACATAAGTAAAACATCTGCTGATGCTAAAATCCTGGAAAGAGTGGTAAATGACTCTGTCATGAAACATCTCAAGCTTAATGGGATATTAGCATCCCTGTAACCAGATAGGTGACATCCATGTCTTCTAAAATAAGTCGCTGAAGACATTGCCAAGCCACTCTCCCAATTATTCAAAGCCTCCCTAAGTACCAAGCAAGTGCCAACAGATTGGAAAACAACATCTGTCACCCCTTTGTTCAAAAAGAAATAAAGCCAGTACAGAAAACTACCATCCCATAAGTAAGACTTCTGCTGTTGCAAAAATCCTGGAGAGTGGTAAATGAATGAATGAATGAATGATTTTTATTACCCATCTTTAGCAATACAAAAGTAAAAATGGAGTAGAGAGAAAATTAAAAGAAAACAACAAAACACATTGAACAAACAAACAACTTAAATTAATACTTCAATAACAAAAAAAAAAAAAAAAAAAACAATGGCGAGACTATTTACATAAAAAGACAACCATTACACATTACTGACTATAGCTTCAAACATACTATGCGTTGGGTCTAAAGATTTCAGGAACTTTTCCCTCCTGGTCGCGATCACGACGAAGGGGTCATCGAGTCCGTAACGTGCTGAAATCTGGAGGTTTTTTCGCTATGGGGGAAGGCTAAGCAGATATTTTGCAAACTAATAGAACACTGTACGGATTGTTTTTTTATCATCAAAACTAAAAAAAGACCAAAAAGGTGACAAAGCTAAGATATGAGGGGTGGCAAAGGAATTGAAGATCCGTGCTAGAATGCGGCGGTTATATAGGCGTTTGCATGACAAAATCATCCCATACGCTTTTCGGACTTTCTGTTTGAGATCATTTATTAGACAGGACCGGGTAGCTTTAAGATTAGACCCAAATGGCAAACCAAGGTAAGTCATTGATGCTGCTGCAGTAACAGTATTACTACCTAGTGCAAATATGACAGGCACCAACTCTTTCTTACGACAATTAAAGACGACCACCTCGCTTTTGCTGGAGTTGAATTCTAGGCCTATGTTAGCATATTTGTTAGAAAAAACTTTGAAATTACTCTCTATGCCACTGACGGATCTACTCAGATTTAAAATGTCATCGGCATAATTAACAAGAGACAAATCAATTCCACGAAAATTAAAAGCACGTTTTCACTGTCTTCTGAGCCTCGATGATACTGTTATTATAAAGAGGCGGTGATGATTGGCGAATGCCTTTTCGTACTGGTATGAGGAAATCAGATACAGTTGGGCTCCGGTTTTTTAGTACCCTTACTCTAACCTTCAACTTAAATAAATGTTCCTATAAGTAGCAATTATAGATCTGTCAAGACCTCTCTTAAACGCAGAGATAAGCAGTTGTGCATGGATACCCGAATCAAAAGCCCCGCGGACGTCGTGGCCTGCAAGTACCACGGTTTCTCCTTTAGCATGTGCGTCCAACAAAACATTAGACAATAGGCTATGCACGTGCTCGCGGCTAATATTTCTCTTGAAACCGAACTGCGAATCTGGCGTACTACAAACATACTTTATCTCCTAATAACTAATAACTCCATTAATTTACAAAACACGGGAGCAAAGGTTATCGGGCGGTAAGAACAACATTCAGATGGGTCTTTACCTTTCTTGATGACAGGGGTGATTACACCAGTACAAAAAATATCTTGCACTAGACCGCAACTAAAAAATCATTTGGAACATAAGTGCTAGATGAACTGTTAACAGTTCACTACCGAAAATCAGATGCATACCACAAATATTATCTACTCCTTTAGAGTACTTCTTTTTTAGTTTAAGGACAGCTGAGCGAACATCCGACACACTCGCTACATGGCCAAGATCCGGTTCCAAAGATTCTAAACAGAGATCAAGATCTCTCTCAAAATTGCACTCCAATTCAGGATCAGGTGAAGCAAACTCGCTCGTGAAATAACTATTCCATTCACTTTGACTAGGGGCGGATTCGTTACTGGGTGCTTTTGCAGATAGGTTCTTCTTGATGAATTTCGAAATTTTATTTGAATCGACTCGTAGCAACTCACTGTTTTTTTCATCAATCACACGAGAGCGATGCAAGGCGAGACATTTGGAGAACTGCCGCTTTGCATACAATCGAACACTGTTTACAACGCCTTGTTTAGGACGGCCCGAATCAATCCACACACTATACCACATTTTAGCTTGTTGACACGCATTAACCAAAGCTGGGTTTTCTGACCATCCTGGAACTTCTGACCCAATTCTCACTTTACGAATAGGAACCGCGGTTTTTTCTGCACAGCGCAAGGCGTGAGTTATTTCACTACAGTAGATATTTAGAAGTATTTGTTTCTCATCACATGCAATCGGTGAGCTTTTGAGTAGTAGCTGGAAAGGGACTTAAATCGTTTCAAGGATTCCATCACACACAGACCTGAACACGGCTAAATTAGCTTTTTGCCTTTCAGTCTTCTGGAACCACTTTTTCTCCTTTGGAGCATTATTCAGGAGGTCATTATATGAAGGTATTAGCCACCGGAAGGTGATCAGAAACACAGAAGCCGATATCAACCTCACAGTCACCGTGAGTCCTCAAGTCGGGAGAGCAGAGCAGAAAGTCGAGCGAGGACGTGGAACCGGAATTATGCACATACGTGAAGTCTACTCTGTTTCTCAGTACCCGCAGACTTGGGCAGGCATCGAGCAGGATTTGACCTCTCGAATCATAAGCATCAGAGAGGTTAGAGTTCATATCTCCGGCAATAATACAGGAAAGTTTTTCCGCCGCGCATAATGTAGCAACAGCGGCTACTTTTCCACAAGCAATATTAAACTTATTGTCAGATTGGACATTCCTGTAGTTCGTTGGTATATAGACTGAGAGCACAACAGTATTTTTAATTTTCACAGCAATATAAAAGTCCGCTTCTTTAAACGTCGAGCACGGACAATGATAGCAACACCACCAGAGGGACGACCTCTGCCCAACCTCCTAGAAGGAATGCCAAACACATTTACGTTTTCGTTTAGTTGTAAGAGCTGGAGTCCCTCAGCCGACAGGAAATGTTCCTGCACGCACACAATGTCAAATTTATTAGCAAGGTTTTTTAAAAGTGGTAATTTAGATAGTACTCCGTCATTTATGTTCCACGTCACTATTTTCAAAGTGCTGGAGCTAGTCATCGCTTAGATAGGGTCTTTTTGGCTTCTGGACAACTAAAACTGTAGCAGGGGTGCTTATCGGAGCCACAAAGGGCGCACTTCATCTGGTTCTTGCACGGGGTATCTTAAGAATTAGTGTGGCCTCCTCCGCAGTTTGAGCATCTTTCTTTATTAGAACATTCCTTTGCAATATGCCCATAGGCCTGACACTTATAGCAACGCCTTGGGAGAAAATGAAAGTCCTCGACTGGAATTCGTTCGTAGCCTATAATAAGCGGATATTTCATCAAGGAGGCTAGATGCTGCTTGGTCCCAAATTTCAGTCTGAACGATCTCGTTTAACCGATCTGAGAGGCCTCAGCACAATTATTCACAAGACCACAAACATCCTCCTCACTAACGCTGGTGGGTACGTGCCTGATTATGCCAAAGAACGCAGGACTGGACACTTGCTTTAATACTTGAGTTGGACTTAGCAATAGCCTGTGCAATTGATTTCGCAGCCTCTTGATCGTTCAGAACAACTTTCCAGTCGGTTTTGCGAGTTTTCAGTTTGACAATATTTCCACAGTTGCTTCCACATAATTTATAGAGATAATCCTTTCGTGAAACAGGATCGTCCAGTCCTTTCGGGGATTCTTCAGCACGACTGCATAAGTCGACACTGTCGCAGTTTGCAGGGGAACAGAGGAGGCTGCCGGTTCGGACTGACTCGCGGATCTCACAAAACTGTCAAACTTAGCACTAAGCTCATTCACTTTCCTGATCAGTGTTGCTCAGATTTCTCCGGCAATCACAGGAACCTCGTCAGGCTCACATATAACAAAACACGGCAAATTGACTTTGTTGTTATCGCAGTATTTCAGAGCTTTTATGATATCGAATATGTGGTCAGTAGGTTTGTCACGATTATTTGGCCTAGTTGACTGGCCTGCCTCAGACCACAGTAATTTTTTTGCATTCCGTATATCATCAGACTCGAAGAACTCTGCAGCTTTGCTCATTATATCCGCACTCTCATTTCCCGCTTTGTACACCCTTACTGCGAAATTCTTACTTAGTGAGAAATATATATATATATATATATATATATATATACAATCTCGCCAATGGAGATACCTTGGCCACATACTATGTATGGACAATCTCCTAATACCAAATGCACCGCTCCATTGGCAACCATTGGGTTCACGCCACAGTGGCGGACCCAGAAACACCCTGCGTCAAACATACCAAACAGATCTCAGTAACCTGCACCCATCAATCCAACCTCAGTGGGAGACACACTGGCAGCATTAAGCCTGCGGGAAGATTGGGGGGCTCCTTCTTAATGCCCTGGGAGCCTCTGAAAAGGTAAGGAATCGAACTGAAAATTTAATTTTAAACCAAAAAGTTGACTTGCCATTACAGTAAGAATGAAAAAAAAAATGGTGAATTTAGGTTCATAGGCACTTTACCACAACAATTGGTAAAAATTATATTTTTCAGTGACAATACAGAATTAAGTTTTGGAACAATTCAATAATGAGATAATTATTAAAGAAACACACTCATGTGGTTTTCTACTCAGTTCACTTTCTAAATATGACAATCACTGCTCCTAGAAGTGTGTGGTATAGATCATCAAATTTGATTTTCTGTGACAAACCCACAATCTGCATTGTTGAAATAATAGCTTTAATTTCTGCAAGAAACTCAAACAGCCCCCTCCATGTCATTACAGGAAAGCTGATGGAGCTTTTGTGGACAAAAATTCTTCAGCAAGCGCCTTCAATTCGTATTTCACCACACCTCCTTCAGTTCACATCCCACCCCATAGCAGAGTAAGTAGTTTTCCCTTAGCAGAAAAGTCATTTTTCTTTCCCCATGCAGTGATACCAAAATTTCTAATATTATTTTTCAGCTTTCAAGTAGCCGTTCAGTTGATGGTTTTGGTTTGAGCTGTAATGTTCTTAAAAAATTGGTCAGTTTGTTTCTAACCCCCTCTCACATATAACTAACCTATCTCTTTCTTCTGGTGTTTTTCCTCATTTATTTAAAGTTTCTAATGTTGTACCTTTGTATGAAAAAGGCAATTCATCACTAATTTCAAACTATAGACCTATTTCTCTTCTTCCTGTAATCTCAAAGGTTGTTCAAAGAGTAGTGTATTGTATACTCTCTTTATTTCTATTTAGTACTAATACAACTGCAGGAAATTCTCTCATAACTAACCATTAGTATCGTTTTCGTCCCAGTTTTTTCTACCTTGCATGCACTTTAAGATGCAACAGAGTTTGTGCATGTTAACCTTGACAAGGGTTTGAGTGTTTTGGGTCTATTTCTTGACTTTTCAAAGGCATTTGATATGGTTGTTCACTCTGTTCTTTTGTCTAAATTATCTTTATTTGGAGTGCATGGAGTCCTACGTGAATGGTTCAGGTCTTATGGCTCAGGGAGATCTCAGTATGTTTCGGTTAATGGTGCTTCTTCCTCTACCTTGCCTATTTTGAAAGGTGTCCCACAGGGCTCTGTGCTAGGACCACTTTTGTTTTTAATTTATATTAATGATCTTGTTGATGGTCTTCATCCATTTGTGCACCCTATTCTTTTTCCTGACAACAGTAAATTTTTCATTGCTGCAGAGGACCTGCCATCTGCCACTTCCCTTGCTCAAGGTCTTCTTGATAAGGTAAAAGATTGGTGCTGGTCAAATGGTATGACTCAACAGCCAAAAAAGTGCCATTGTACACCTCAGGACCCCTTATCCTATGAGAAACGCAAGGGAGCCAATTATCCTGACTTATGTGAATAATATTATACTGCAAGCTACAGTTGTGAAATTTCTTGGTGTGTATCTTGACTGTTTTCTTTCTTTCAAACCCCATATAACTCATACCTGCTCCCTTGTCCTCTGCCAATCTTCAATGTTACACAGGATTAATTCATTTCTTCCCCCAAAATGTTATGCTTTTATTTTTCCTTACCTTTCTTATTGCTGTTCTGTCTGGGGTAGTACTAATAAATCTCTTCTCTGCTCACTTCACAAAGAGCCCAAAATAGGGCAGTGAAGGCTACTTTTCTTCTACCTTGGTTTTACCCTTCCTCTGATCTTTATAATGATACTGGAATAGCTCTGCTGGATCGCATTGTGGGTTAAAGTTACCTTTATTTAGCACATTCTGCTTTTCTAGGTACACTTCCACCGTCTCTGCAGTAGTTTTTCTTATGGTCAGGCTCAGGTAGGTACTCTTGTTTTTTATGTATTATTTTCGCAAATTTATTTTACTCAAACAATCATCTACAGAAGCTCAGAGATCTCCTGTTTTTCAATCAGTTTGACTTTGGAACTCTATCCCTTCTGATGTTCCTTTATTTGTTTCTTGTTGGGTGTTTCCATTTTAATTTTTTTTTCTATCCTAATTTATATGTCTCTCTTCTCTTCATTTAATATATTTTTCAGATTTTAAAATATTTTTTGATTCTATCCTAATTTCTATCTCTTTTCTTCATATAATTTTTTTTTTCAGTAATAAGTTGTGTTTTTTTTTCTAAATCCCGCATTTCATAAATGTCATTGTCTTGTTCCAGTGTTTCTTTTGTTTTTTTGTTTTTTTGTATGTGCTTTATTGCATGTGCTTTTTTATGAGCTTTACAAAAGTGTTTTATTTTGTTGGCCCTTTACAAGCTAAGCTTCTTGGGCATGTAAAAACCTTATGTTTTGCAATTGTTTTTTTTAGTATTGATAAATTGATTGATTGAATTGACAGCAAGTTTCATCATGACCCATATTTCTTTTCTCTGGTCAAAAATAAAACGAATACTTTGTTCCTGACTATCCATATATTCAGCATAGTAAGACCCTATACTTTGCTGATGATGGTGCAAAATCCAAATGTGGAAAAATGTTGTTGTCAAAAAAGGATTTTCTTAACCTCTTGGATAGATAAGGATGATTTCACAGCTGGCAGAAATTCTTTATGCCATTTGGCTCGAAATTTTTCTTCCTCCATGTTCTCAGATTTCTTCTCTTTGTTCTAAACAATTGTAACATATTTTTTTTACCTGGACTGTATACCAGGTTTGCCCTTATAATTGATTTTCCGGTCTGGGGTTAGAATTTATCATTGTCTTATTTTCAAATTTTTATAACATATCTTTTGAAATTGGATTCTATGCCAGGTTTTCTGTTCCTTGTTAGAATTTTTCATGAGTGACTTATAAGCAGAACACAGAGCTTTCATATTTGAAACATTTTAGACCTGAATACACACCTTTGGTTGACAATTTTTTTGAATTAGTGGCATATTCTTCAGTTTTAAATTAAGATGGTGGAATGTTGAGCAAAAGTACCTTTGAATGAAAAAAATTATGCCAATTGCAGCAGTTAGCTGTAGTCAACCATGTTCTATTTTTTTTAATGTAGTCATTTGAAAAACAAACAAATTGTAAAGCTATAGATCTCAAAGAAGCAGACGAATTGAACTACCAGTTATTGTCTGTTATTAGTAGCACATTAATACAGACCTAAACAAATGTTGAACACACACAAATCCAACATCCAATGGAGCTCATTGAGATTCATAGTCCAAATATCCTCAAACAACTTAAATTACTAGATATCAAAAATTCAGTTGGGCCACATAGGTTACATCCACGTCTTCTAAAAGAAGTTGCTTAAGACATTCCTAAGCTACTCTCCCAATTATTCAAAGTATGCCTATGTACTAAGGAAGTGCCAACAGATTGGAAAAAAGCATTTGTCACCCCTTTTTTCAAAAAGGAAAATAATCCCAGCACAGGAAACTAACATCCCATAAGTAAAACCTGCTGATGCTAAAATCCTGGAAAGAGTGGTAAATGACTCTGTCATGAAGCATCTCAAACTTAATGGGATACTATCATCCACATAACCAGATAGGTTACATCCACATCTTCAAAAAGAAGTTGCTGAAGATGTTGCCAAACCACTCTCCCAATTATTCCAAGTCTCCCTGTGTACCAAGGAAGTGCCAACAGATTGGAAAACAGCATTTGTCACCCTTTTGTTCAAAAAGGGAAATAAAGCCAGTGCAGAAAACTACCATCCCATAAGTGAAAATTCTGCTGTTGCATAAATCCTGGAAGAGTGGTAAATAATTCTGTTACGAAGCATCTCAAACTTGATGGGATATTATCACCCAGCCAACATGGTTTTTAACCAGAAAAGTCTGTAGAAACAGATTTACTGGAGACTTATAATGTTATAACATACCTGATTGATCAGGGCTTACCTGTGGATGTCTTGCTGCTTGACCTTGCTAAAGTATTTGACAAAGTTCCACATCTACACTTGAAAATAAAACTCATCTCATGTGGAATTAATGAAGACCTTGTGGGCTGGATCTCAGCTTTTCGTACAGATAAAACAAAGAGAGTGAAGGTTTTTACTAATGAAGGAAAATCAATCCTCTCTGAAAGATGTGGAGTCACATCTGCAGGTGTCCTGCAGGGTAGTGTTTTAGGACCTACTGTATTCAATATCAATACAAAGGATATTTTTCAATTAGCTAAAAATCATCTAACTCTCTATGCTAATGACTCAAAGTCATTTGTGCAGTGATTCATGAGTCACTACAAGAAGATCTTGAAAATATTCAAAACTGGGCAACAACATGGTGTATGAGCTTCAATATTGACAAATGTAATGTGATCCATTTTGGCAAGTCCAACCCAGGTTTCAAGTATACTATGGAAAATCCAGTTGTAAATAACATTCAAGAGCTGCAAAGTGTGGATGAAGAAAGGGATTTTGGAATCATCAATGACAACCAGTGTAAATTCAATTCAAACTGAAAGAAGATTGTGTCTCATGCAAACTCTGTCCTAGCACTCCTATCACCAGGATACAGGGGTGACATACAGCTTCTTGAAGGGGTGCAATGGAGAGCCACAAAAGCAGTATCTAAGATGAGAGACTAGCCTTATGATGAACATTTGAAGGAACTGAAATTATCTATGCTGGTTTACTGACAACAAAGACCTGATATGCTTATGACATATAAGCTTACTTTGTAAGAACCCCCCCCCCCCAATTCATTTGTCAATTTCCCTAAATATTGGCACTGACAGGAGGGGAAATTCAAAGAAGTTGTTCAAGCCATCTGGCAAAACTTTACACTAGCAACAGTTTTTCTCCTGCCATGTAGTACACCACTGAAATAGCTCTCAAATACAACAGTCTCAGCTCCTAATGATAAAGTTTTAAAAAAGATATTAGATTTTGAATGGAATGGTATTCCCTGGAAGAACCAGTGGAATGCATTTGATGTTAAATCATTCATAGTATCAAGTATGGAGCAATTAACAGATCAAGATGGATCTTAATTTGGTCCAAAGTATAAATTAAAGTAATAGAATAATGGCTCTTGAGAGAGATATGCAAGAACAAAAAGAGAGATACCTTTAAATTGCTAATTATATATTTGTTTTAATGGTTTTGTTCATGTTTATGGAAATTTATTTCTAACATTTAACACTAGGCTATATAATAAACTAACAAAAATGATGCAATTCTCACTTTATAACATACAGCAAGCATGAATAATGAATCATATTTCCTTGTTTTTTTTTCTGTTATGAATCAGATTTTATGAATGGTTGTGTTGTTTTTTATACCTAACTCAAGACTATATGAGACCATGAGAGGGGCAGTCAGGGACATAATTTGCTATGGGGCAGGGAGGGGCTACTGCCCTCTCCAAGCCCTATTTTGCCCCCCCCCCCCCTCTCAGGCTGAAATTTAGTTTCTGCAAAAAATCTTGTTAAAACTAAGATAAGCCTGCATAATTCAAGCATCCAGAGAAACCAGTCAGTTTGCTTTAGTATATCTTTACCTTAAAGGCAAAGATTTAATATGGCTCATTTTTCAGTTTTCACTTGATTTGGGAAATTTTGCTCCAACTTTCCTCCCCCCTCCCAGCATTTTGACAAAATTACACCACTGGGGGCAGCTACAGAGGATATATCAAAAACACAAACTAAACTATAAAAATTAATGTAAAATTAGCAATCTGAAAGTTTTTTCTCTTTTTGTTCCAGCATGTTTCAAATTGTAACTTATACAGACCTTCACCAAAGGAACCTTTTGGCAAGACATAAACAAACATATGCAGATGTCATAAATTAAAGTTTGCTACAGCCTATATTAAATGAAGCAACCTATATTAAATGAAGCAAAATCCTTTTAAGCAAATAAGAAATTATCCAACTTGGAAAATAATTGAAATTTAAAAGAAAAATAGTTTTATCTTGCTAGCCAAATACAATAAAGCATAAGAGCCAACTTAGCATCTCTAACTAGGTGGATAATACTTTACCTTAATGCTTCTGATATATATATATATATATATATCTAACTAGACGGATAAGTAAATTCTTCATGCAAACTAGTGATAATATCCAACTAGTCAGACAATTTTTTCACTTAGACATAGCATGAACATCTAAATTGGTGGATAACACTTTGTCATAGTCCTTCTGATATTAATCCAACTATGTACTAAAGTAACTTCTTGTCTAGTTAAATATATATCAGAAAATCTAAGACTCAGCATTATCCACCTAGTTAGATATTCTTGCTGTGCCTAAGAGAAATGAATTATCTGGCTAGTGAGATATTAGCCCAAACTTCTTAGAGAATCTTCTTATCTGCCTAGTTGGATATATATATCAGAAACACTAAGCAACATTATCATCCAACTAGGTAGATATTCTCTCTGCATAAGAGAAACAGTTTATCTGGCTGATTGGATATTGCCACCAAACTGCTTAGAGAATCTTCTTATCTGCCAAGTTGATATATATCTGAAACACTAAGCTATGTTATTATCTAACTAGGTAGATATTCTGTATATTGCATAGTCAAATATTTGGTAAAGTTCTACCAAATCATATTATTGAGTTAGAAATAAAGTGAATACACCATTTGATGCCTTTTTTTATGCTGATTATGAATATAATAATAATTTCTATTGGAAATGAATTTCAGCCCCCCCCTATATATACCTAACCTAACCCTGAATTGGCATATATAGGGGGGGGGGGAGGCTGCAATTCATTTCCGATAGAAATGATTATTACATTCGTAATCAGCATAAAAAAAGGCATCAAATGGTGTGTTAACTTTTGTCCTAACTCAATAATATGATTTGGTAGAACTTTACCAAATATTCAGCTAGGTAGGTAAAGGTGTATGAGTCTTAAAAATGTTATTATCTGTCTAGCATGATATTTTATCTTAATACTAAGTGTAGTTGGATATTATTTTTACTTTCTATAGAATGTAATTTTTTTTAAGAATATCCATTGGGCACCTTCCCATAAATTTCACCTTAAAAGGACACAATACAGAGAAAGCAAATATCTTACAGATAGAAAGATGAGGGATGGAATATATTGAAACTACCCTAATATGAGCTGATACTCCTATGTCAGACCCTCGACAACAGATATAAAGACCAAATTGACAATATCAAATTGATGTGAGTTCAAAATTATTGCCAGATATTACATCAGTGATGCGATGTACTTGACATTAGATTGCGCACCAGGAGAAGCGAAAATGCGCCGTCGGCGCATTTTCGCTATAGATTTTAGGGTGGAGTTTGAAATTCAGGGTAAATTAGATCTTGCAGGGATGAATGCAAAAAAAAAAAAGAAATTCACTGGCACCATACCAGATATGCGCAAATTTTGTGAATTTTTCTTTTCATAATACTAGAACTCATTATTGTTAGGATTCAGTCTTCATTGACAGATTTTGACACCAGATTCCACAATCTGAAACAGTGAAGCAATTTTGACTGATTAAATACGCTTTTGCAGTCAAAGTTTCCGTTCTCAGTCTCTGGCCTCACAACAAGATATTTTCCTCAGTTCTCTCTGGTATGTCAGAGAATTAAATAAAAGCAGGAATTAAAGAAGACTTAATTAAAGAAGATAAAAGAATTAAAGAAGAATTAAATTAATGAATTAAAGAAGACCTACTTTCTGGCTGATATGCTGATTTATTCCTTATCTACAATAGAAACTGTGATTAAAGAACTAAAAAAAGAAATAGGTACTCAGTATACTGGTCTTGCAAATTAAATAAGTTGTACAAAACCGTGGAAGTTAATGGTGCATTTGACAAGGATAACTAATAGATAGAAGTATCTAATGAAGAACTAAAGTAAAGCATGATCCTTGAAGGTCTTCTCTACAAAATGTGATTTATGTAATTGACATCAAAGTATACTTTTTTTTATACAATGTTTTTATGACATTGCAATTCTAAGCTTCAAAAAGATGCAAATTCTCAAACGTCGTTATGAGAACAAAACGTTTCGTAGCATTCGAAATATAAATAAGAACAACAAGAACGACGAAGGCCAAAGTTTCCCTTTTAATGAACTTTAAAAAAGTTTTGTACATTTTTTAATCAAATATTATATTTATCTTTGACAAGTATTCAAGATCATCTTCAAAGTTAAACAAAGTTAAACAGAAAACCCCTCTTCTATATTGCCAAAAAATTTCTTCAAGAGTTTTATATTAATTTTCATTGTCATTGGATGGTTTTTTTAATGTCTTAAATGTCAAGGGTAAATCTATTTAGCATAGCGGGTGTAGGATTAAAGTCCCTGCAGCACTTTCCCTAGCAATTTAGCCAAAGTTGGATGGTCACAATAGAATTAAGCATTTTCAGCTGCATCCTGTTTTGAATTTTGTAATTGACAAGATTCATAACAGAAAACACTCTTTCAACAAAGGTGTTGCTGATGGGTAAGCCTAAGACAGAAAGAGCTGCTTAAGCTATGTCAACAAAGGTCAGCTTTTCCCACTCTCTTCTGTAATTTTTTTTTATTAAAACTTGACATTTTTCCCATATCTGGTTTTCACACGAAGGATAACACACGCTTTGATAGTTTAAAATTAAGTTGTCATGGAGCCTGGAATGCAATATGAGAATCCCTATGGGGCTCTAAAAAATTTCATCTGTCTTTATTGACAGTTTCCTGAATCTGTCAGTAGAAATTGTCAGTAAACTCTACACTTTAAGATTTTGAGTTTTGTCATTGTAAGTGTGAAAGCAAAATGCGCCCACTTTGTGCCGAATTTTTCTAACATGCACCAAATCGGCGCAATGCACCAATTTGAAAATTCAATGTGCAATCGACTAAAAAAAAAACGCCCAAATGGCACAAATTCACATCATTTGGTAACATATTGTCAAATTATGAAGAAACTGTGGGATTCTGAAGGCCTTAAAAGTGGATCCAAATTGGAGTTAGTTTCAACGACAACAAAAAACAGTTAATGTCGTTCTGAAAATTATTACATAGCACCAGTTTAGAAAAAATTCCCAATTCCAGAATTTGTATGAGGGTATATGGTCTATCATACATTCCTTTTGCCACTTTGACTTCAAAATGATATCTTCAAATGGTAAACAATCCTTCTTTGTCTTTTGAAAAAAGCACTGGTTATAAAAATACCCCTTTGAGTAAGGTTCTTACTTTACGGGCAAGAGCCGTTTCTAGGGTCAGTGGTGGTCAAGGATAAAATAAATTACAGCACCCTCTTCTCGACTCAAGTATAAGCAAAAAAAACGAATCAAAGTGAAAAATTGAACCAAAGTAGGCAGTTCCCCAACCCCGGCTCAACCCCTTAAGTATCGGCGCAACCTCAAATCGAGTTGCCTCAACTACGAGATGAGATATTTCTTCTCAGAAGTTTAAGGCTTGTTCGCAGAGCAGTGCAAGTACGACCCTTTCTACTCACTCTCGTTCTCTTCTACAATATAGAACTCTACTAAATAAAACTCACTTTTCATTATCATCTTAGTGATTTGGAGCATCAACTTATAAATTCACTTTTCCGCATTAGGTGGGAATTGTAAACTATTGATAGAATTGAATCTTTCTGGAATCTCTAGTCTTCCAAAACCTATCTTAATCCATGTACTTCCGGTTGTCAAAAGGGTATACGTGCTCCATATAGATAAGCTAACAGTATTTAATTAAAACCTTCAGGGGATGTTGAACCAAACCAAAATATACTCTGTACATTAATCTTTTTAAAATAGTTTAGGCAGTATGTGAAATATTTTGGAAACAGTTAGATATATTAAGTTAAAACTTACAGAGAATTATGAGGTTAATGTTTCTTTCGATTAAAAGACACTTTTTGCACCTTAGTTGTCAAAAGGACGTGTCCAAAATACTTTAGGAACGACTAGTGGTATTTCGTAGAAACTTTCAGGGAACGTTAAAGGGGAGTTTTACGCCTAGAGGAGGGGGAAGGAGGGAAAAGCTAAACTCCTGCTTGGAATAATTTTGTTTGTTTTAATTTGACTTGAATCTACAATTTAATATAATCCGTACTTTACTGAAAAAATTCAAATGAATTTACTGAAGAAAATGTGCATTGTCAGTTTAATATTCATATGCTGATATTTATTCCTTAAAATCATAAGTAATTTTTGATTCCTAAAGTTATAAAAGTGAAAATATTTAAAATAATTTTTTCCGGTTAAGTACAAATTACATTCGAGCTTTTAAAAAGCATGGGGTTTAGAACCCTACCCATATTAATTTCTGCTTGTTTTGAGTTTAACTCAGTTATTTATTTCAATATCTGTTTGTTTTCGGTTTCGTTTATTTATTAATACTGATTTGTGGTAGTTGTATGCTTGGCAGATTATTTTATTCTACTTTTGGTTTGATGGAGTTTTTTACTGTTTTTGAAAAAATTATGTTGTAGAAAAAGTTTTTTTTAATTAATTTCTGTTCGTTTTATATTGACATAGTCTTTTTCAAGGAGAAAGACTGAGCCTCTTCTAAAGTTAACAATCATCCCTTCCGTAAAAAAACCTTAACTACCCCCTGGGCATAACTTACAACCCCAGGTCCTTATCTCATGGGTTTGTTTAAACCCCAAAAGTTTTTGATATGCTGAACAAAATTGCTATCTAAAAATTTGAATGGAAGTGCTTGGGGAGATGATGGGTGTGGGGGGAGAGGAGTTTGCCCTCTGATCATTTTTGGCTAGTAAAAAAGGAACTAGTCCACTCAATTTCAAATTGAATGAACTCTTTTTGAAGCTTCTACGACAAAACTTTCAATAAGAACCTGATACGCCCCAAGGTATAACTTACAAAATTTGTCCCGAGGGCTAAGGGGGGAGGGTTGTCATCCTAAAAGAAATAATTTCCAGACCTTTCAACTAGGATGAACAAAATGGCCATATCAAATGTTGATCGGAAAATTTTGGGGAAATGATGGGCGTGGGAGGTGATTCTCCCTCCGATTAATTTCGACTATTAAAAAGGGCAATACCCCTCTCAATTTTCAATTGAATGAACCCTTTTTGAAGTTCTTACGACAACGCTATCTATAAAACCATTTTATGACCCCAAGGCATAGCTTAAAACCTTAGCCCTGAGGGCTGTGGGGGGGGGGATTTCCTACTCAAAAACTTAATTTTCGGACCATTCAACTACGTTCAACAAAATGGCTATATCAAAATGTTGAACGGAAGTGTTTGGGGAAATGATTGGGCGTAGGGAAGGGGCATTCCCCCTCCAGGGCATAACTAAGCCCCCAGGGCATAACTTACAACCCTTGCTCTGAAGGTTTTCATCCTTAAGAATCTTATTTCCAGAACTTTAAACTACGTTGCAAAAAGAGCTGTAAAAATTTTGATTGGATGTTTTTGGGTAAATGGTGGGTGTGAGAGGGGGGCTAGTTGCCCTTCAATTACTGTCAAACATTAAAAAGAGCACTAGCCCTATCAATTTCCAATCGAATGAGCCTTTTTTTGAAGTTTCTACAACAACGCTTTCTATAAAAACCTTATATGCCCCAGGGCATAAATTACAACCCTTATCCTGAGGGCTGTAGGGAGGGGGGTTTCATCCTGAACGACCTATTTTCTAGAATTTTCAACAACGTTAAAAAAGTGGCTACTTCGAAAGTTCGATTGGATGTGTTTGGAGAAATGGTGGGTGTGAGAGGGGTTTGGTTGCCCTCCAATCACTTTCTACTATTAAAAAGGGCATTATCCCTTTCAATTTTCAATTGAATGAGCCCTTTTTGAAGTTTTTTCTACGACAGCGCTTTCTATAAAAAAAACATTATATGCCCCCAGGGGCATAATTTACAACCAATGCCCTGAGGGGTGTGGGGGGTTTATGATCCCCAACGACAAAATTTCCCGAACTTTCAACTACGTTGAAAAAAATGGCTATCTCAAAACTTTGATTGAATGTTTTTGGGGAAATAGTAGGCGTGAGAGGGGGTTAGTTGCCCTCCAATCACTTTCAACTACGGAACGGGGCACTGGCCCTTTTCATTTTCATCGAATGAGCCTTTTTTCAAGTTTCTACGACAACACTTTCAATAAGAACCTTATATGCCCCCAGGGTATAACTTACAACCCTTGCCCTGAGGTCTTCTGGGGGAGTGTCCTCCTCAAAGACATAATTTCCAGATTTTTAAAACTACGTAGCACAAAATGACTATCTCAAAATTTTGATTGGACGTGTTTGGGAAAATTATGGGCGTGGAAGGGATTTTATTTGCCTTCCAATCATTTTCGACTATCAAAAAAGGCGCTAACCCTCTGAATTTCCAATCAAATGAGCCCTTTTAAAGTTTCTACGACAATGTTTTCTATAAAAACCTTGTATGCCCAGAGTATAAGTTACAACTCTTGCCCTGAGGGCTCTGAGGGGGTTATCATCCTCAAAGACCTAATTTCCAAATTTTTCAACGATGATGAACAAAATGGCTATCTCAAAATTTTGATTGCATGTGTTTGGGATAATGGTAGGCATGAGAAGGGGGTTAGGTGCCCTCCGATCACTTTCAACTTTTAAAAAGGGCACTAGCCATTTCAATTTCTAATCTTTGAAGTTTAGAAGAATGAGCCTTTTTTGAAGTTTCCACGACAAGGCTTTCTATAAAACCTTATATGCGCCCAGGGCATAACTTAAAACCCTTGCCCTGAGGGCTCTGGGGGGGGGGAGGGTGTCATCCTCAAAGACCTAATTTCCAGAACTTTCAACTACGTTAAACGAAACGGCCATATCAAAATTTTGATTCAATGTGTTAGGGGAAATGGTGGGCATGAGCGGGGGGTTAGTTGCCCTCCAGTCACTTTCGACTATTAAAAAGGGTACTAGCCCTTTGTATTTCCAATTGAATGAGCCCTTTCCCATGTTTCTACGACAACACTTTCAATAAAAACCGTATATGCCCTCAGGGAATAACTTACAACCCTTGCACTGGGGGCTTTGGGGGAGGGGGGAGTGTCCTCCTCAAAGACATAATTTCCAGATCTTTCAACTACGTAGACCAAAATGGTTATCTAAAAAATTTTGATTGCAAGTGTTTGGGGAAATTGTGGGCATGGTAGAGGTGTTAGTTGCCTTCCAATCACTTTCGACTATCAAAAGGGCACAAAGCCCCTCCAATTTCCAATCGAATGAGCCCTTTTCGAAGTTTCTACGACAACTCCTTCCATACGAAGTGCCCTGGTCTAAAGAAACAAAAAATAATACATTGTGCCAACATCTTTCTTTTCTTAGGCAACGCTATTGGACTGCCAATGAAAGCAGCGTGTACTTTGAACTTAATTGAAAACTATATTTATCTTGAATAGTGTGCTTGTATATTTTAAAACAACGACAAAAAATAAAACATAAATCATTATAATAATCAAGATGACTCGAAATAAATAATTAACATAATTGAATATATAATACAAAATATCATTAATTCCTAGGAACTCATCAATTAAAGATTTTAGTTCACTGTAATTTCTCATTTTCTATATTTTAAATATAAAAACAAATATTTGCAACATAATTCATCAGAGGCAACAATATAGCTTTGTCTATAGTACATAAGGCTTCAATGTTTTATTATTAATTTTTTGTATTTTTTTTTTCACAGAGGCACTTCATATGGAAGAGATGGTCGTACAAATTTCGGAGGGGGATCATTCAATTAGAAATCAGAAATTCTAGTGCCCTGTTTAAAAGTCAAGTGATAGGAAGGCAACAAGCCCACTTCACCTTTTTTTTGCCAAATGCTCCAATAAAATTTTAAGACAATCATTTTTTTTTAAGATAGTTCAAAGATCAAATAACAAAAACTCTAGGTCGACACAACCCCCCCAGGGCCCAGAAGAAGGCGTTTGTAAGTTATGTCTTGGGGGCATAAATGGGTTCTTATGAGATGGATGCTCGTATAAACTTCAGAGAGGGCTCATATAATTAGAAATTGAAATTTCTAGTTCACCTTTTAAGAGTCAAGAGATCCTAGGGCAACCAGCCTCCCGCCTCACGACCTTTTTTCCCCAAATACTCCGGTGTCAAACAAATACTCCGGTCAGAAAACCAAAACTCCGGTGTCAAAACAACTCCCGCGGCCCGGGGGCAGGCATTGTAAGTTATGCCCTGTGGATATATATGGTTCTTATGGAAGGATACTCGTATAAACTTTATAGTGCTCATTTGATTGGATATTGAAAGTTTCTAGCTTACTTTTTAAGAGTCAAAAGTGATCGGAGGCCAACTGGCCCCCCTCCCCCCATGCCCTTTTCTCTCCGAATGCATCAGATAAAAGTTTTGAGATAGCCATTTTGTTAAAAATAGTTAAAACGTCAGATAACAAACTCGGTGTCAACACGACCCCCAAGGGCCAGAGAACAGGCGTTGTAAATTATGCCCTTGGGGCATTTATGGTTCTTATGGAAGAGATGCTCATATAAACTTTACAGAGAGCTCAATTGATTAGAAATTGAAAGTCCTAGTTAACCTTTTAAGAGTCAAAAGTAATCGGAGGGCAGCTAGCCCCCTCTCCGACGACGTTTTCCCCCCAAATGAATCAGATAAAATTTTTATATAGCCATTTTATTAAAAATTGTTGAAGATCAAATAAAAACAACTCTGCTGTCGAGTGGAAAAAGTTTTTTTTTTCCAGTAAGTAAAACTATTTGTAAAGTAAATAAAATTTTTTCTCTCTAATGATGAAAATGTAAGACTATTAATGTAGGTAAGTGTAAACAAGTTTTTTTTTTTGTTTTGTTTTTTTAAACTAGGAAGATTTGAGAGGGTTTTAATGTGTTTACTTTCACTTTACATACACCAGACAGAAGTAACACTGGGACACCAGATGGTCGCTTTTTCGTGCCGAAATTTAGCTTCTTGGGTCAGAACCAGGCTTTAGTTCTGAAGGAAAAAACTATTAAAAAACTCAAAATGCATTTCGAAAAATATAAGGAAGACATTTTTTTTGATATTCTACAATGAGCATCAACAGAAGTCATTGTTCAATGAAAATACAAATGAAGAACTAATTTTTAAAAACTTAGGGTGGTGGGGAGAATACACCCCCCTCCCAATTGATACTCCTAGCTTTAACTATTAGACAAAAACTGTAATAGTCTAAAATAAACGACAACAAGAAAATCCCAGCTAACTAAATATGATTTATTTCCTTCAAAAAATGAAGCAATTTCACTTACATATACTTGGAAGGGGAAACCCGATAAAAGTCATTCTTCAAAATGAAATAAAATATACCACAATCATAGTCAGGGTAAGCTTAAATCAAGACAACTTAGGCAACATAGTGACATTCTTTACTAGCCCTCTACGTTTTCACCAGCTTTCTGTAGCACACATTTAGCTTGATTACAAAGCTGATCAATCCAATTTAACTAAATGCACCAAGAAAGAGGTGAGTATTCCACATCTAAAGCAAATACTAGTAATACACAGTTAAGCAAGTAACCTCACATTTAGAAGGGTAATTGAGAGATCAACGGAACCAAGATGTGACGATTCAGTATAAGAACGTCATAAGCATATGCAATGTATAACGAATAAACTTAACCATGGTCACACATTGAATCAACACGCAATTAAAAATACTAGGCGACAAAACAGTGCCTTCACAAGTTCCCTTACAACCGGGAACGACTGCAAAACTAATGTACTGAATGGAACCAGATGCATTTTACTAAGGGTAACAACTAAGCCAACCCCTCTAAATGCTTTTCACCGTAATTGATATTTAGGAGTGCGCATATAAATTGGGTAAATAACAAAACACATTCTTCTGTTTCCTAATTCCCAAATAGTTAGAAATTGCACTCTTTCGTCATTCACAGCAATAAGATTTAACAGTAAAAGGCGCTCGGTGACTCGTAAAATTTAGCCACTCGCCCTCAAGGATAGTAACGTCTCTAAATAGACATTATAGTTTGTTGCTGATTAAGAAAGAGACCCCTATATACCTACGTTAAGGGTTAAAACTCGACACCATATAAAAAACTCATCAGTTAGAAGAAAAGAAGATTGTACCACCTTAATTAAAAATTCAAGATAGTTAATGAAAAGATAGTTAATGAGAACATAGTTTGTAGGCGTCATCTAGTTTTGAGTATACTGTCAAATTCAATTCCGAATATCTTCTATTCTAATGTGCAATTTCAAAGGAATGGTGTTCTTCTAGTGTGATTTTCCCTTTGCATCATAACAATTTTATGAAATAGAAGTCAAGATAGTTAATGAACTCTCCAAGTCAATGGACCGGAAACTTGCTGTTGCCCGGAAGTTATTATTTTTTTCAGTAAAAGCATAGTTTGTTTTAATTTTAGTTACTCTACTGATGATGATGACTGACTATCTCATCGAAACTTCTAAAGCTTTTAAATTTATTTTTTTACTGTCTAATAAAAGTAGGACAAGTCGCTCTTTGTAACTCTTATTTGTTTCGTAACTTATGCATCGATTCTAGGGATGGCGTTAGTAGTCTCGGATGAGCACAGGACCTCCACAACTGAGAAAAACATTCTGACACTATGCACAGAATCGGGATTAGTGAAGTTCAATTTGGCAAGGAAGCCATATGGAGTGACTTCAATCGTGTGTCTGGAGTTAAGCCGAGTCTATTTGAGTTGCTGGGATTCAAAGAAGCTTAATGTAGAGGTCCTTAAGGTAGTGAACTCCAACCTCCAGGCTGTACTATTAGAAATCAGTCTACGGATTAGGTCTCAGATTAATCAGGTTTCTACCGATTGCAAAGCGCCATATACCTACTGAATAGTTAAAAACTGGATAACATAGAACTTTGAGAAGTATTTTTCAGACGATAAGGTAGTATCAAAAATTACGTAAATTAGATACAGTAGATGACCAGCCTAAATTAATTTAGTATTTTACGAGGATAATACATAAGACAGTGAGACAAGTTTGAAAAAAAAAATAGAACAAAGGGGGATTTAGTTTTTTTTTTAATGAAAAATGTTTGATCAAAAAGTTAGAATTGATTCAGAAACCAGAGATTTAAGGAAAGAAGAAAATGTTGAAAATAGGGGTACACTAGTTAAATGGTTCAGCGTCACGGACCAGCAGGAATTTTTTTGACGGTCAGTTCAGGCTGAACTATCAAACACCAGTTTCCCATCGCTTTGGAAAACGTCTTAATTTAATAAAAAAAAGAAGACACAGTCAATTATAGTATTTAATGTCCAATATAGTTACTGCCTAGTCTTTATAAATATAAGAATGAGTGTTAGATTCTAGATTAGTATATTGGCTAGTAAAATAAAAGATTTGGAAGGAATAACAAGTAGGGTTTAAAAATTTGTAATGATTTTGACAGTGCCCTAGTTCTTCAGCCATTAGCGGAAAATATGCAAAAAGGAGGATATATGTAGATTTAGAAAAAGAATTTCATACAATGCTTTATACAATATACAAGAGTTAGCATATTATGCATAGAATTATATAGGTCAGACCTGCCAAAGCTTTTTTGTAAGGATATTAGCTGATAACTAACGCAAAATTTGGTATGGTGCAGGTAAGTGCTTCAGAATGCTGCTTTCTATGGCCTTATTCGTTTCATCACCAAACTTTTGTTATTAAAAAAAAAAATATATATATATAGCTGGTCTATCATATTTGAGGTTGAACACAGTGTGTATCTTTAAATACCACTTGTACTTTGTTCACTATAGCCAATAGCAAGACACTAAACTACCCATGCCTAAGTTGAGCATAAAAAATAAGTGGACATTTATCTGCAGAACTCCATGAGAAAAAGATGAATAACAATTTTTTATAACGAATTTATAGAACCTCTCGTCAAAAATTTGGGCAGTGTGCTTCTTTGAACGAAATACACAATATCGATATGTAACATATTTACCAAATCAAAATATATTTCAGCCAATCAGCAAGAAAAAACACCCTTAAAAGTTTCTTGTGGAATCACCCATGTAAATAAAAAATCAACTGTTGAATTACATTATATAGGCCTGAAACTTATACTTTTAGGTCAATTGACAATAAAAACTAAGCTGTTAAACTAAACAACAACATTGAAAATATATACGATAACCCCATCAAAGATAAAGAATTACAGCAACATTGAAAAGAAAAAATATGAAACCATAATAAAAGCAGAACAACCTTAGTAAAAAAAAAAAAAATTGAGAACATAGTTTGTAGGCGTCATCTAGTCTTGAGTATACTGCCAAATTCAATTCCAAATATCTTCTGTTCTAATGTGCAATTTGAAAGGAATGGTGTTTTTCTTGTGTGATTTTTCCTGTGCATCATAAAAGGAATTTTCAAAGACATAGTATTTATCTTTTATATATGTGACAAAAAAATAAGGCTATGCAGACAATTTACAAAAGGTTTTTTGTATGTCCTGCAGACAAAACTTTTCCCGAGGAAACAGAATTGCTTAAATAGAAAAGTGTTTCTCTGGCTTGAATTTTTTGAAAATTTGCACATGAACATTTAAGAAAAAAACACATTACACCCTTACAGACAGATATGCACAAAAAGATACTTCTCAGAATGATTTCGTTGATGATAGAAAAGCCAGAGCTTGAAGTGAGCATTTCTCATTTATCTTACATTCAAAAAATTTTCTCATTTCTGAATTTTTTTATGATTAGAGAAAGTGGAACTTAAAGTAAAACGTCTCAACATACAATGTGTCACATTCGAAAGGTTTTTCTCCAGCATGAGTTATTTTATGATAAGAGAAACTGGAACTTGACCAATCCAAAAGTGTGTGTCTATAGTTTGAATTCTTTCATGGCGAGATAAATTATGACTTCAAGTAAAATATTTCTTGGATATATCACATTTGAAAGGTTTTTATCCAGTGCGGCTTTTCTCCAGTATGAGTTTTTACATTATTAGATAAAATGGTACTGGAAGTGAAATATTTCTTACATGTATCACATTCAAAAGGTTTCTCTCCAGTATGAGTTTTTTTTTATGATACGACAAACCTGAACTCTGACTAGTATGAGTTTTTAGATGATTAGATAAAATGGTACTGGAAGTGAAATATTTTTTACATATATCACATTTAAAAGGTTTCTCTCCAGTATGAGTTTTTTTATCATCACGCGGCAAACCTGAACTCTGACTAAAACATTTCTTACATATATCACATTCTAAAGGTTTTTCTCCAGTATGAGATCTTTGATGAATAAATAGATTGGCTTTTTTGGGATAAGTTTTCTCACATATATTACACTCAAAAGGTTTTTCTCCAGTATTAGTTTTTAAATGATTAGATAAAATGGTACTGGAAGTGAAATATTTCTTACATATATCACATTCAAAAGGTTTCTCTCCAGTATTAGTTTTTTTTTTATGATGCGACAAACCTGAACTCTGACTACAACGTTTTCTTACATGTATCACATTTTTTTCTCCAGTAAAAAGGTTTTTTACTGGAGAAAAAACCTTCATACTGGAGAAAAGGTTTTTCTCCAGTATGAGATCTTTGATGAATAAATTGGTTGGCTTTTTGGGTAATAGCTTTCTCACATATATTACATTCAAAAGGTTTTTCTTCAGTATGAATTCTTTGATGACAAGATTCATGGGCACTTATAGTAAAATGTTTCTTACATACATCACACTGGAATGAATTTTCTCCAGTATGAGTGTTTTGATTATTAGACAAAAAAGAACTGGCAGTGAAACATTTTTTACATATATCACATTCGAAAGGTTTTTCTCCTATGTGAGTTCTTTGGTGATTAGAAAGGTGCACTTTTTGGCGGAATGTTTTCTCACATTTACCAAGTTCAATAGGTTTTTTTCCATTATTAAAAACTTCCTGTTTTACCGCAACATTTTCAGCAACTACGTAACTGGGACTTGACATCTCTTGTTGACAATTCAAATCCTTTTCTTTCTTTAGCCGTATTCCTGTAAGGTCTGGCATGCTCGATAATCCACTTTCTTGTTTACTGATATCATTGTTGTACAGCATTGCAGCAGGGAGAACTAAAATATAAGATAAAATTCACTTTTAAAAGTCATCAAGTCTTATAAATTTTTTAAGACTTTCTTTTATTTTGTAAACAACTCAGTTTTTCAAATTTTTAACCTTCAACATTTATTATAAGTTTAATTTTAATGACTCTTACCTTGGTACTTAATTTACAAATAGCCAATTATAATTTTATTAATTAAATTAAACTTCGAATTCTTGATTTCTTTCTTTATTTTGTAATTTAAAATTCTGAAGCTTCAGGTTGTACATCAATTTTCTTGAACGTATGCTGTTAAAAAAATATTGATGTACTATAATATCCATCTACTATTTTAACTCCTTAATCTTGTCAGTTAACACAGTTTCTTTAAATAGAATAATTATATTTAAATTTAATAATTGTTATATTTTTGGTAAACTGTAACATTTTAAACAATTCGACACTACGTCTAAATAGTTTGTCAAGAGTGTTCTAAGGAATAAAGAATTTATCTTACGAGTAAATAACAGATTTATGAAAAGCCTCTTTTCAGTAGAATCTTTCAAACGTCTGTTTCATGTTTTCCAAATAGAATTCCAAAAGTTAGACCGGCCATGGGTTATTGTCAGGATATTAGCTGATACGTAAGGGAAGATAATAGGTTTAGTTCAGGTATAAACTTTTTAGAATGCTGTTTTGTATGGCCTGATCCACAATGTCACTAAAATTTTGCTATTAAAAAAACTTCTTGTTGGCCTATTATATTTTAGGTTAAACACAGGGTGCATCTTTAAGTACCATCTGTATTCTGTCTACTATAACCAACTGCAAGACACTAAATAAACCGTACCCAAGTTTAGCACAACAAATTAACTATTCTGTTCCGCAGACCCCCTGGAGAAGAACACGAAAGTGAAAGACGTCTTTTTCATAACAAATTCATTGAACTTTGGATTCGGGACTTTCCTCAGAAATTAATGCAGTGTTCTCCTTTGTTAAAACTATATAACATCAACCGCTAACATTTTTACCAAATAAAAACATGCTTTAGCCGATCACCAAAACAGACCCCTAAATGTTCTCGTTGGATTCACCCATATTAATAAAAATAAGGTGTTTCCTTATATTATATAGGACTAAAAGTTCCTTTTAGTGAACTAGCAATTAAAAGCAAGCTGTTAAACAATACAAGAACACAACAAAAACATTGAATTTAGACAAAATAAACTTTTCAAAGACAAAAAATCGCAAAAACATTGAAGAGAAACTATTTCAGACCAAAATAAAAAAAAGTGAGAAAAAAAATAGTTTTGAGAACAGTTTGTAGGCGTCATCTAGTCTTGAGTATGCTCTTAAATTCAATTCCAAATATATTTTGTTCTAATGTGCAATTTCACAGGAACGGTACTGTTCTTGTGGGATTTTTCCTATACATCATAAGAGGAACCATCAAGAAAACAACACTTTGCCTAGCACAAAATTTTAAAACTATTTACCTTTGAAAACCAGCCTATGCCAACATTTTACAAAAGGTAGCATAAATTCTTTTATAATTTTGACAAGAAAATTGAAATGAGTATATTAGACCTTTACACACTGTCATGAGCAAAACGTTATTCCTTAAAATGACTTCTCAGGTTTTAAGATAACTTAGAACTTGCAGTAAAATACTTCTCAAATATCTTACATTCGAAAGGTTATTCTCCAGCATAAATTCTTTGATGACGAGAAAAATTTGACGTGAAAATTATCTTACTTTGATACTTAAATTATGAAAAGCCAATTCAAGGCTTTTCCTCGTATTATATTTCAAATTGTTTATTCCTTTCTTTGTTCGGTAATTTAAAAATCGTAGCCTTGGATTTGTAAATCAATTTACGTAAGATTGGATTTTGTCTAAAAATATCTATGTACTATATTAACTCCCAACTTTTCCAATTAAAACAAATTCAGAATAAAACGGTTTTGTAAGAATTCGACCATTGTAAAGGGGGTAAAATTTTCAGAGAGTGGTACCTTTATATCCCTACCCGTTTTGGAGACTCGGGATCAAACATACCCCTTCTCCGAATAAGCGGCTGTAAATATAAACAATGAGCAACTTATATAACTTTAAAACACTCAACCTAGGGGCTGCGGACTTATTTGATCCTCGCAGGCAAAGTCTTTTGACTTTTCAACTTTTCTGAAAAAGATAGCTATTCCAAAATTCCGATCAGATATATTCGGAGAGAGGCCATTTGAAAGTGGTAAGAAATGAGGGGCTGGTGGCCCAATGACCTTTTTTCAACATTCCAATCAGCATACCCTGAAAGTTTTAGCTTAATACCCTCAGCTGTTCTTAATATATTGCATAAAAAACTTTAAGATAAACTGGATGCACAGAGTACCTTTTGATTCAGTTTGACGAGCTGCAAAGTTTCAACTAAATATTCTTAGACTTTTCAAACACACCCACAATCAAACATCCCCTCTTTTCCTAATGATACATCCAGATGGGGGAAAAGGGCAAAATGCATAGTTTACTATCCCTACCCTCGGGGCTTTAGGAGGTGTTGCATCGCTGCAGGCATAGTTCCTAGACCATCTAAAATTTTGATCAAAGCTGTTTTTTTCCAAATTTTTAATTAGTACAGAAAAGCGAGGATCTAGAAAGGACAAGGGGGACTGGTTGCCCTACAATCACTCTTCAGCATGCCTCTCAACATAACCTGAAAGTTTCAACATAATAACCTTAGCCATTTCTTAGATATTGCTGATACACCGTTTTGACAACCAGCATAAACACAGTGTGTTTAGATTATGTTCGGTAGCCCACTCAAAAGCTGTGGAGGGTTATATCATTCCAATAGGCATATATATTCCTTTAGAGAATTTTGAACGAAGCTATTCAAAATTTTGATGGAATGTTTTTTCAAGGGATGAAAGCGAAAAGTCCATAGAAGGAGGGCTGGCACTGCTTCAACCACTTTTCAACATCTCACTCAGTATGGTCTAAAAGTTTCAACTTATTATCCTCAGCCGTATTTAAGATATAACACATCCTGTTTTTATAAATTGGGAGCGTAAAATGCATTTTGATTCAGTTCAAAATTCCCCTCAACTCTCTCCATACACTTTCTCGTTTTAATACCCTTAGCGCTTTTTGATACACCCAGAAAAAAAATCCCATTTTGGTAATGATAAGTCCTTTATGTAAACAACAAGCAAATGCACAAATTACAACTCTTTCCCCGGGGGCTATGAGTGATATTGACAACCCTAGAAGCATATGTTTTTCCTTTGGATCATTTTGGACTGAATGGCTACCTCATAACTTTTACTAGTATATTTGGTGAAAAGGACATGGATGAGGGCTAATTGCCCTCAGATCAATCTTGACTCTTAAAAAGGATTTAACTTGATTTTTTCAAATTGAAAGATCATTCGATGGAACTACGTAAGGGTGAATTTTTGTAACAAAATATCGCTCTACTATAATATCCTTGTATTATATTAACTCCCTACTTTTGTCAATAAAATCGATTTCTAAAGAGTTTATCTGTACCGTGAGTAATATGTGATATATTTAAAATATAAAAAGTAAAATTGTTTCCTTCTAAGGATACTTCCGATATAAATTAAACTCTCCCTAATTAAGCTTAAATCCCTTTTCAAACTTGAGTCTAAATTCTTAATCAACAAAAGAAAAACCGCATTTTATTCTCAGCAAAACACCCCTTTAAAGTACAAAAAACAGATGATTATATTCGCAAAAGAGCTTGATGAATTCCAGAGCACTTCGTAATGCTTCGCAGAATTCCAGACGTTTTTGTTTTACAGACCGACAGATGTGAATTGTGGAAAAGTTACCGGTCAAATTACGGTATTAATCAAGGGTGACGTTTTGAATTTTGCGAAAATACTTGGCAAAAAAATCACGAGACAATGTCTTATACAAAGTTTCACAGGAATTTTCAAGTTATCATAGGAATGTGAATGTCATCATCAAAATAATGAAAATAAATTATTTGACGGTCAATTAGCATAATGATTTTAGTTTGTAAACATAATGACACAAAAGCGGGCCCTAAACAGGAGTTGGGCCAATCGTGAAATAGTTCTTAGGGTGCAGAATCTAGACTCGTGGTATATAGTAATGAAAAAGTGTTTTTAGTGAGACATTATGTTCCTACCATTCTGCGATCCACTCTGAAGTTATAATTCTGATTGTATTACTTATATATGTTGCTGTATACATGAAAGCGTAAGTCTCAATAAAACCCATCACTTTTCTATTCGTGTTGTTTTATTTATATGCCTGTATATCACCGCAAGGTAGATAACTAGTTCAAATGTCTCCATTGGCAACGCTCCCAAGGAATCTGATAACCCTACGAAGTTTGATTACGCTCCTGGATTGATGGCTCCTCAGCCTAATTAATCACCCTACAAGGCAATTCTAACTTATTACTAAATATATTTTATTTTCTCCCATAGGGAGTGGCACAGTCATAAGTGGTACAGGGCCGACAAACACACAAAATTCCCCCAGTACTAGTGGCGCGGTCGGAAAAATTGGAGGAAAACATGCGAACTAGCTATGCCACAAACTTCTTAATTTAAATTTAAATCATTGGATAGATACAGACTTATAAGAAAAAGTTTATTGGCCTATAACCACTAAGCTATAATAGGAAATCCTTTTAGAATATCTCATAGGAGATAGCAGTCTCCCCAAATAGGTTAAGTAAAAAATTAAATTTATTGTGAGTGTATAATTTTGTGAAGTTGGTTTAAATATTTCAAACGCAAAAATGTCAGAAGAATTAAGCGAACTATTAATTGTGCAAAAGTTTTTCACGAAAAATGTAGAAATATCAAAATCTATTCCGCAATATGATGGACAATCAGATGTCGACGAATTTAATATACAATTGGCCCAATTCATAGAATTAACAAAAACAAAGCTAAAAACTTTAGTAAGTATGCTCTTCCTAAGATTAAGAGGGCAGGCTTTAACCTTCCTAAAGCAAATTGAAAGTACCATAGGGGATGATGACAATTTGCCAATAAATACAATAGACAAATTGTTAACGGCATTCAGATAGATTTATCAAAAACTAGTTATCAAAACAAATAAATTTAAAATACAGAACGGTATGCTTTGACCATACATAGAATGTGAGAGAATATTTCACACAATATACGAACTCCAGTCGAAGCAAAATTTGGAAAAGATTATGGAGAACTGTATGAAAAAATCATACTACACTCCCTTCTGCAAGGGCTTCCCCCAAAATTATATAGAATGATAATATTCAAAAATATTCAAACGTTGGATATTGCAGTTCAGGAGGTTGGACGAATGATCGAAATTGACACGATTGTGGCAAACCACAGTAAAACAAAAATAAATAGCCTAGGCGAATCGACCACAAGACTAGCCTCTCTTGAAGGTCAGGTTTCTCCAAATTTCTTTTCAAGGGATAATTCCCCAGTGCCACAAAGAAATAGAACGCAAGAACCCACTAGGCAGAAAACAGTAAGTTTTGAGCCCATTAAACCAATCAATTATGGAAATAGTTCCACAATTGTAAGATGCTATAACTTTAATCGACCTGGGCATATCGTGAGAGTGATGTTTAAGGACCAGAGACATAACGGTACCAGGGAATGCCGTCGGTATTACACACAACTATGGCAACCATTTGTTCAGGAGAAAAATTTGTAGCGCCAGTGGTGCACAAGGCTATAGGCAGGGAAGATTGCGCCCATCAGTACCTCGCAATGTGTACCAACCGAATTTGCATAGCCCTCCCCCCAATAGACAAATAATTATCGAGTCGAAAACCCAAATACTCGTCAAAGCCAATATAGTGCAAGAATGGTATATAGAAATCCTGAAAATTTGCCGAAGGGAAATGCAAATTTTTCAAGCTAACCGCATTTGCAGTCGAGGCCAGCACCCGGCACTGGCGCAAGAAATCCGAACTACCGTAATAATACATGACAAAATCGACAAACAAATGTAAACCATTTGGCTAGAGATTCCATGGACATATCCGAATCTCTATTGCAGACACCGACGTATGAAATAAATCCGCAGGGAAACCTGTCAGGCCCCTCAGAAGAATAAATTGGACCCAGAAGGGGCCCAGAATATTTTATGGGTCCAACCCAATAATAGTACGTTCCTTTAGTGATAGTAATAATAAGTTACCTATATTTAATGATTTTAGTATGGCAAATGTTGACTTTAAGGCTTTAATTGACTCTGGTGCCACGGCTAATATCATAAACTCATGCGTATTTAATATGTTGCCTCCGAATATTAGGCGACAGAGGAATTTTAATAATACCAACATAACTAGCGTAACAGGGCATAAATTGGATGCAAAAGGTTCAATTCGCCTAGACGTAAAAAGGGATAATAGAATTTTTCTGACAAACTTTATAATATGCAACAATTTTCCGTATGAAGCCATCATCGGTGCAAATTTTTTAAGGTCGAATAAAGTATTATTAGACATAGCAAACGAAAGGCTTGTGTACCCGGCAAATACCCCTTCCCCTACTCTAAGAAATTGCAACAGAGGTTACGAAGAGAATGTAACAGTAAATAAAATTTATCTCGATATAATGTCACAGTCCTTTGAACGTCGTGTCTCGCTACAAAGAAGACGTGGCACAACCATAAATTCGCTTTCTTATTCTGAGCGATATCGGAAAAGTGAAGTAAATTTAAATAATAATTGGGATGAATCTGCAAAAACTAAAATAGGATATTCGACAGTATATGTCGGACGAAATCAAGAAAATAGTGGAATTGTGGATAAAAATAGTAAAACCCAAGGTGACACCGCAAGATGCCGCAATGACGCAGCAAAGCACCAGTATGAATCTAATAGACAATAATAGTGAAGAGAAATATTACGGGTTCGCGATACGGAAAACAAAATCCCTCCCAAAAACGATGCAAAGAATTCAAATATCACAGATGATTGAACAAGTGGATAGCAAATCCGAAATATGGCTTGCGATCCCGTCGAATGGAATTCCTGAAAATATGTTATGCGAGGAACAGATTATATTTTTTACGACAAAGGAGAAGGTTTTATTTGGGTAACTAATAACCACAAAAATGATACAATTACAATAAAAAGGGAACATGTCTAGTTCAAATCCAAGTTATCTCAGAGAATGATTTAGATAGATGAGAAAATTCCAAAAGAAACCTAGTTAACGGCATTAAAACCTCAATTAACAAATACCCTCTAACTAAATCGCAATTTTTAAAAAAAATTAATATGGACCATATTACTGACTTTGAACTCAAGAAAAAATTATGCGAATTATTATGGAATTTAAAAAATGTATTTTCCGCATCCGAAGATGACATCGGACTGATACCGTTTTATGAACATTCAATTTTAACAACCGGTAATCCTGTTGCGAAACCGCCATATCGTATACCGTATAAGCACAAAGAGTGGTTAAAAAATAAAATTTATGAACTAGAGAAAAATTAGATTATACGCCCCAGTATAAGTCCGTATTCAGCACCGATGATCTCTGTCCCAAAAAAGAATGGTGACCTGAGACTCGTAGTAGATTATAGAGCCCTTAGCAAACAAGTAGTTAGTGATAAAATTTCCTTTACCAAGAATAGACGAAATCCTTGACTGTATCTCAAGCAAAAACAAAATTTTTACTTCTTCAGATCTTACCCAAGGCTACCACCAAGTGAAAATAGCCGAAAAAGATGTCTATAAAACTGTATTTTCTACAACTGAATGCGGTTCCTATGAATACTTAAGAGTACCTTTTGGACTTAAGACAAGTTCAAGCGCGCTATGTAGACCATTATTGTATCTATTCAGAGGATTAAATAATATCACTAATTTCGTTGATGATGTCATATGTGTAGGAGAAAACGCTGAACAACACTTAGCAACACTAGCTAAAGTGTTCGAGAAATTCAGAGAGGGCAATCTAAAATGCAGGCCAGAAAAAGTAAATTATTTTAACCTAAAATTAAAGTTTTAGGAGTAGTGGTGACGCAAGGAGAGATATCCCCAGACCCAGACAAAATAAAATGTGTTGAAAACCTCAAACCCCCTAGAACTATGAAAGAATTAAGAGGAATTCTAGGTCTTACTCCCTACTTTAGAAAATTCGGGCGCAATTACGCCCAAATTGCGAAAACCCCTCACGGAGTTAACTAAAGGGAACTCCCAAAATGTTACATGGTCCCAAGAAGCTCAAACTTCCCTAGACCGTCACAAAAAGGCCCTCACTTCGGAACCAATATTATCGCTGCCTGATTTTGAAAACAGACAATTCGGGGTCACAACCGATGCTAGTTTGAAATGCATCGGTGCTATTCTTTCGCAAATAATTCCCATAGGAAACCCTGATCCTTTACAAGGACCGTCTAATCAAAAGAATAGAAAAAAGTTATATGCTATTCGAGCAGAGCTTTATCAAAAGGTGAAAGTAATTATTCCGCCACAAACCTAGAATTATTATCTATAATCCACCATTTGGATAAATTTAGACATTATTAGATTGGCAGAAAATTTAAGCTACGTTTAGACCACAAATGCCTGCAATACTTGCGCACTTTTAAAAACCCCACGGGAATTCTAGCTAGATGGATTATGAAAATTCAATATCTAGATTATGAATTTGAATATTTAAAAGGCAAACAAAATGCAACTTGTGACTCTTGAGTAGATTCCCAGAAAATATCTCCGACGGAATATTTTCTGAAACCGAGAAACCGAGGACGCCGTCGGAAGCCGAGGAGAACGAAATTAACGCAATCAATACTAAGAATAAAACATGAATATAAGAAAAACAAAGTAAAAGACACAATAAAGGAAAATTAGGATAAGTATTGTCTCTTGTCCATAGAAAATGTAAAAAAAAATAAAAAAAAAGGATGAAATGTGTTTAGCACTTATTAATTATTTTGTGAATGATGATGCGTTACCAGCAAAATTCAAAACTCTTAGAAAAGAAATAGATAATTTTTACTATGATCTTGATGAAGAAATATTATGTGGAATTGTGAATGCTGAAGCAAATAGAAACCAAACTTCAATAATACCTGCATTGCCCCAAAACTTAATAATACCTGCCTTTGAATATTTTCATTCAGGTATAGGTGGACATTTAGGAATAACGAAAACTTTTCATAAAGTAAAACAATATTTTAATGTGCCGTCGGCATTAACAAAACTTAAAGAATTTGTAAATACAAGCGAAGCGTCTAACTTAAGAAAAAAACTCCAAGCCTATCCTAACCCCCCAATGGGAAGAGTCCCGGTAGCGAGGTCCCCCTTCGATATTGTCTCATTTGATTTATATGGAACCAGTAGAGGATTACCTGCTTCCAACAGAGGCAATACTTGCATTCTTTCAGTTATAGATCATTTTTCCGGATTTATTTTTGCAAAAGTATTAAAGAATCAAGGTGCGTACGCCACGAGTAAGGTGTTAGCGAAATTATTTTTAATGTTTGGCATTCCAAACAAGGTTATAAGCGATAACGGAAGTAATTTTGTTCCTAAGGTAACAAAAGATTTAATGAGTTCTCTTAATATAGAGAAATTGATGACAACCCCATATCATCCACAAGCTAATGGTAAAATAGAAAATAGGCATAAAATATTTTCGAATGTATTAGGCATTTATACAAAAGACAACAGGAACGACTTGGATCAATTCTTACCTTATTTAACTAATATAATCAATACTGCTTATTCAGAAACAACCAAAGAAAATCCTTTTTATTTATTATTTGGTCGCGACTTCAGAATACCGTATCATGACATTGTTGAGTCCCGACAATATTATAATAACATTGAGGATTACAAACAAGAGTTCATAAATAGGATGAGAAAAACTTATAAGATAGTTAGGCAAGAGTTGGAAAAATGTAAAATAAGCCAAGAGTTAAGAAACTAACCCAAAGTCAAGGGGAACATAGATTTTAAGATAGGAGTTTGCGTCTACCTAAAAAATGAGGCAAAGGCGGAAGGCAAGAAACTATCCAAAAAATATTCTGGACCGTACAGAATAGTAAATAAGTACGATAACGATTTTACTTTTAAAATGCTGAACCCCGATAATGGAAGAACTTACAAGGCACATATTAGCCGAATAAAAAAGAGCCAGATTTCCGGAAAGATGGGTATCGCGTCCCTCTTCTACCGAGTCGTCAGACGCAGAAGATGACCCCCTAAATCAAGATTAGCCGAGTTAAAACCATTTAATTTCAAGCAAGATTATTTTGAAAATGAGAGTGATGAGGAAAATTTTGAAGAATTTTTAGCTATGAAAAACCTAGTTATTCCCACAAGAAAGTCCCTAATACCAGTGAAAATAAAAATGCCAAACAGCCCAAAAAGTTCATCATCGGAGAGCGCAGGAGAATTAGATTATACGATATCTCCGAAAACCCAATTTTTACCTAATAGAATTTCATCCCCTTGTCCCCCCAAAAGATTTCCAGACGATATGGTTTCCCCAGCAAACCCAATAGAAAGACCCCTGTCGCTACAGGAGGAATTGAACAGAGCTGTAAAAACTCAGGGTATTATTGTAAAGAAAAAACTCCTCCCAAAGATTCAATTAAAACAAATCTGTGAGAAGCTATGGATCTAATAAATTTCCCCATAAAAAAAGGAGCAAAGTACATTGCCTTAGAATCAAACTCCCAAGGATGACCAGCAAGAACAATATCATCACATAACTGTGTCCAAGGTCAAGCCTAAACAATGGACTTCATGGAGGGAAACACTAGTAGAAAAAATGCCCCCATCCCCTGAAAACATGGCATTTAAACAGTGGAGGAACCCTTCAAAAAACGTTTGATTCCTCTCAGAGCTCTCAAGAGTCTTTCAAATCTCCCGAGTTGAAAACTCAAAGCGAGGACTTAGAGAATAAACCTTTTACTTCCAGAGGAGTAGAAATTTACGAAGAAAGGGTAGATGATACCTCGAAAACGCAAAGTGCCAATTCTAGAAGTTCTAATGCGGAAACATCGGAAACCAGTTCCGAAGAATCTGACGGCGAATCAGACCATATGGTAGTTAAAGAAACAGGAAAGTCAAAACCGACTTCAGCGGCCGCGCATGCAAAAGAAAACAAAATTAAAAAGTCAAGAATTTTTGAAAAAACAATACAAAAAGTTTGATCTTGTATCCCTAGCAAAACTGAAAAATAAAAAACCGCAAGAAGTCAAGGAGAAAGTAACGACACAATCGGGTAGAACGGTTGAAAAACCTGATAGATGGAATTACCCTTAGTCAATACAGAAGTAAGAGATTTTTAATGGATAGGCGTCATAAAGGAATAATAATATAAAAAATTTTAGCTCACGAGTAAAAATCATAAAACTATAAAAATGCTATAGAAAAATTTTGTTTATGTTTTTTGGTACAGCTGCCCTAAAAATTCTGCGGGGAGCTGGGCAAAACAAAATAAGAATATTTTACAAAATCCTTAAACGTTTTTTTAGCGACCTCCTTTTACAAATCGAATTTTCGTTGGAGAAAATTGTCAGAGGTTCAATTGTTGGAGGAAACTCTTGGATATACTGGGGCAAAAATATTCAAAAACTACCCAACAAAACTAATGCTTCGTACAAAACTAACACGAAAGAGGAAGATTCTTGGCAAGTAATATACTTGACCTAGAGAATCGGTCCGTACGAGTGCATGTTATCTGTGTTTTTTTATGAAAATTTTTAAATATCGTTTGAACACTTTTCCCCTAATACCGATTGATTTTTCTCATCGGTTTTTCCAAGCCTCTGAACGGACCATTAAGGATTTTTCTAAAAAAAAATAAAAATAAATGAAGACATTCATATATATATATATATATATATATATATATATATATATATATATATATATATATATATATATATATATATATATATATATATATATATATATATATATATATATATATATATATATATATATATATATATATATATATATTATATATATATATATATATATATATATATATATATACATATATATATATATATATATATATATATATATATATATATATATATATATATATATATATATATATATATATATATATATATATATATATATATATATATATATATATATATATATATATATATATATATATATATATATGTATCGAAAGAGTATGCTTTTCCATGCAAAATCCGTTAATTTTGAATTTACTTGTAAAGAGTATTAGGATAAGATTGAATTCATAATTTTGGAAAACTGATTACTATACCTAAGGGCACGTACAATCTTGATGATAGTTTGCACAATCAAATTGAATATGAATCAAAATCCTAAAACAGGCGATCGAAGCTTGGAAAAAAGTGTAGATTTGCATTTTTCCTAAGAAGGACAGTTGCGGATGTGTGTTTGCTGGTTTGGAAAGGTCATCCATCATGTTGTCCAAGATTTCTGGGAGAGAGCTCGTTTCTACATTTTGATGCCTTTTTGAAATTGTTTTGATGCCTTTTTGAATACGTTTTGATGCCTACAAATTTAGTATTCTTTAAAAGCAACAAAAGAGATCATACCTTAGCTGTTCTCAAATGGACGATCAGCAAACCAACATAGATAAGAAGAATCAAAGTGTGGTTGGACTACATTGCCTTACTGGTCCTCTAATCGAGAACAGCTTTACAAACACATTTTGGTAATTGTCCTAGAAGTGTCTTGGTCGAAGTGAAGTTAAGAGATATTTTTCGGAGCTTTTAATGGAGATGACCCATTTCCTTGAGTCAAGACTAGGTCTTTCTGATTGAAAGGCACATGTTTGATTCATGGAATCGTATTTTCTTTGTATCTTGTATAATTTCGTTGCAAAACACAGTGAACTGCTTCAGTATTAAGTTGGATGCAACACTTTTCATAAAATTGTCAAACGAATCCTTGTTGGTAGATGGTAGATGGGGGTATGGGTTATTTATAGAACTCCATCTATGTCACAAGACATTATTTCAACTAATTGTCAGGTTAAAAAACAATTTTAAGGGTTTGCTTACCGTTGGGGACTTATTTTTCAAAGACAATTATTGAGATAAAACATCGGCAAATATTTTGGCTCTATGAACCATAGCTATCCTCAGCAAAAAAACAAAAACTAAAACAAAGGTACTTGTCTAGAATCCGGTAAGCATGCAAGAAGTGAATTTTTGTTAATGCTAAGGAAATAAAACAAAATAGGATAAAAAAATAATAGTTTAGTAACAAAATTGAACTATATATATAGGGGGGGGGGGTGGGGATAAAGCATAGCATATATTGAATACGTAACCTAACCTAACCCAACATAGCTACCTTTTAGTCCCCCTAAATCCCAAAAAAAACTAACGTTTGAATATAGTTCCCGGAGTGACAAACCCTTTCTTCAATCACTATACATTGGAGACTAACCGGTTATTATCCTATCTGATCTTTGCACTTACCGGATTCTAGACAAGTACCAAAACAAACTTAAGTTACCGGGTTTGACCCCCCCCCCCATCCAACTCATCAAAACGGAACAAAAATGCATACGAACAAATTTTTGAAGTTTTTTTTTTATTTTTTATAACCTACAATGCCATGCTAGTTCTCTACTTGAGAACAGCTTTACAAACGTATTTGGGCAATTTCTTAGAAGTGTGACAGAAATACGAACTTAAGGCATAATAACGACGAAATGCCTTCCATTCTGACCCAAAATACTTACCTCTGCTTATTTATTTGTTATTTATTTTTCATATCTATTATTTATTTTATGTCTATATATTATTTTTTTATTTATTTTTTCAGTTTCAGTGATATTTTTGCCAAAAATCCAAGTCTCTTCGTAGACTTGTTCCATGTTCTGTTCTTATAATTTTATTGTTTAATGAAAACAAAACAAAAATAATTTTGTATCTTTCCATACGTGGTTTGATACTTTGCGCTTAGACTCTTGTAAAAGGATGACCCCCTAACTAGAATCTTTTCAAAACCTCTTTTTTAATGTGAAATTTCTTTGAACAATAATTAGTGTCTTGCAAAGGCCGAGGGTGTTTTTCACTGTTGAAAAAAGTTTGGAAGAGCAATAATATAGGGCTCGGAACCAAGGTTAGAATATTGGATGCATTGAATTGGTTTAGGCTATTATGCATGTTATTCCTGGATGACATAGCTCTAATGGCGGATAGTAGAGATAATTTTCAGAATCAATGAGATATAATAAAAAAATTATTTAGAAAAGAAGGATTTAGAGTTGAACGCTAAGAAGTCAGTAGTATTAGTATTTAGGAGTAAAGGAGATGTTGATTCAGAGGTTCAATTTATTTTTGGAGGAAAGGTGTTAGAGGTGAAAGAAGAATTTGTTTATTTGGGTGTTAAGTGTAGTGCATTAAGAGGGATGTCTAGGCATGTAGAAGATTGTAAATTAAGGGGTAATAGGCTTATAAATATGCTTTTGAGAAGTAATTTAGGTCAGCTAGGTGACAGAGGATCCAGAAAAGATTTTTCCAGACAAAAGTAGCTTCTACCCTACATTGGGGCTGGGGCTCTGAGGTTTAGGGTTTTGCTAAAGCAGCTAAGCTAGAAGTAGTTAAGCTAAGATATTTGAGAGAATTTTAGGCTTGAGGGATTCATTTAGTTCAGTGGTACTGAAACGGGATTTGGGGCTTTTCACTTTAAGGAGTGTTTATATTGGTTAGAAAGGTAAAATTATGGGAGAAGTTAATTAGGCTATCTAGAGTTCGGCTTCTTAAGTCAGCTTATTTGGAGAGCTTGAAGGACGGTAGACGGGATTCATGGCTAAATCAGGTCAAGAAAATACTGGACCTTTGTGGCCTTTCGGAGGTTTGAAATGAAGGAAAAGGCCCTATGGGTGAAACTGTGTCAGTATGGAAGGAAGTCCAGCGAACTCTAAATGATCTTGAAATCCAAGAGTGGCAAGCTCATAAGGACCAATCTATGTCTTTTAGGCTTTTACTCCCACGCTAAAGACTGCTGGGGGGAGGATGTTTATTTTAAATTTGGGTTGAATAAAAAGGATTTGAAGAATTTATTGTAGGTAAGAGGGGACAGTTTGGATTTAGGTGAGAGAAGGAAATTTTTGGGGAAGTTTCAGCTGTCGGCTGGCCCTTATTTTTGCCCAATATGTGGATGTGTGAATGAGAACTTATTTCATTTTGTATCCGAGTGTGAAGAGCTGTCTGAGTTGCGGTATGAATATTTTGGACGAGTCTTTGGGAGTGAATGCTGGTAATTGAGTGGATGGCTGAGAGGAACGCATGTGCTATTAAACAGTTGTGTAAGTTTCTTCGTTTAGGGATTAAACATAGAGAATCATGTTTGAGGGGATAGCTTGTTACGTTTTTTTAGGATTTGAATTTTATTATGATTAGTGTTTGTTGGTTGAAATGTAGAACCTTGATGTGTTTCTTTTTTGTCGTTTTCTTGTTCTTTTTTTTCTTTATTTGTTGTTCTTTTTTTCTTTTTTTGATTTTATTATCTAAAGTTGTATTTTGTTCCTGGGCTTTGTTCGTAGACTGTATTATATGTTGCTATGGCCCACAGGCTTTTTGCAATAAATCTTATCTTATCTATGGTTCTGAAGCATGGACGCTCTGAAAAATGGAGGAAGATTTGCTAAATGTTTTCCAGGGAAATTGCCAACGGATTATTTTGAGTTGTTTTGCGTCCTTGGTTTGGGTAAGAGGATGTGGTAAAGAAAGATTTAAGAAAAACGTGAACTTCCAAGGAGGCTGTAAAAAGGGAGGTTATGAATAGATCATGACAGAATAGGAGCGTACGTAACGGTGTGGGTCTCGGGCTGCTTGGTAGTGCGGTGAGGTTTATTAGTAGTAAAATCAGTATTCTTCCTCTTTATGAAATAAAAATAAAATAATTTTTATGTCTACGAATGAATACGAAGGTACTTGTATGATATAGCCCCGATCACTCAAGTTGTTCATCCATTGACGCATTGTAGAGGCGTTTTTTTTTCGTTAGTTTATTTCAGCTTAGAGTGAGACAAGCCAAAGAGAAGGGATATAATAAATGGTAAACACATAATATAAGCTATATATTTGCACATTAGGGGGGTGAGCTAACGTGTAACGTAGCGGGGTCACCTGCAAGTCCAGGGGACTTGTTGGTCATGTGTCAATCCTATGACACGGTATTCCACCTTTAGACTACCAGCGGCCAAGTTTATTAGGCTTATTACACTTGTTCGCCGCTGTGAGTCCCAAGTAGTAACCATATATGGAATTTGCTCGGAGGTATAGCAATTTCAATGCTATTTGCTCGGAGGTATAGCAATTTCTACATTATTCAATAGAAGCTTGACACATTTTCAAAGAGATTCGGAGCTCCCTCACATGACCTTCTGGATTTGCTCGGAGGTATAGCAATTTCAATGTTATTCTACAGGGCATTACACCTTTTCAAAGAGAGTGAGTATAACTTGATTGGTGATTGGGATTTGAATAAAAGGAATAATTTTCCTTACAGTTCATATTAGTAAGAGAATTGAATTCAAAGAGAATAGTTTATTTGCGAGGATATTAGTAGAGAAAAATGAGTAGTGCATTTACATTATTGGAGATTAATGATGGAGCCGACAACAGCAGCAGTGATGCACGAGTACCCAATGTAGCTGTGAAAATAACCGCTGGTTGTAGACTATGTCTTGAATGGGACACTATGTATGCTAGATATGTGATATCATTTAGCAAATTTAAGCAGGAGGAGCAGCTATGTTTTGCTGGAAAAGTGAATATTCTCCATATAAATAAACTTCGGTCAGCATTAGATGTCCTATCGAATGTATTGATGAGAACAAAATGCATCAGTGAATATTATTATTGTAATTATGTTCAATAGAATTGTTTCTAAATCAATTGTATTTTTTCTTTCTATAGTAGACTAGCGTATATTTTTTTATAGTACAAAAAGAAATTCTGGTTAGTCTGAAGTTGGTTGTGAGAGAGTTAGGACTCTAAAAAATGGAAAGATTCGAGAAAGATCGAATCATGAGGAATCTAGTTCTTATGGAAAAACGTTTGATTCTAGATGACAATTTTCTAGAGTTTGTCTATTCAAAGGAAGATATTTTCTCGGGGAATGCTTGTAGATATAATGAAAACTGATTCTCCATCACTAGACTATTGTATGAAGCTTCTACGTCGTGGTCCAACTGCATTTACACAATTTATTGATATACTGATCACGACACGGCAAAATGATATTGCGGATATGCTTTTAAACATTAGTTTAGAAATTTAGGACTTTTTTTTTTCATGAGCAAGATGGTGCTCAAGGATGATTTACTCCTCTCTCTCTCTATCTCAGACAATTTTTGTTGTTGCTAGCTCAGTTTCATTGTGGCAGTGAGAGTGTCAACACATGACAAAATGTTCCATACATGTCCACTATGTATATATTCACTGGGCAGCTGGTCATCAGGTGAGAATTGCACAATGATTGATGAGTATGATGGAAAGTGTAGGTTATGCAACCCATGTAAATTGCATAGAGGATACGCTGTACAAATTAAAGGTTGTAATTCCTGTCTTGAAGAGGTGTGTGACTCTCATCCTAGAGGTTACCTATGCTCCAATTCTCATTATGATAAATGTAAGCAGTGGGAGAATACATATCCCGGTATGATTGGAAAGAATCCTAACCTCGATTTTTAGTTTATTGCTACGAGATTGGTATCGTCGTGGTTTTAGATTCAACTGTTGAAACAACAAAGGATATGGTTTCTACGTCATTGTTGTGAAGACAATGGGTGTTTTGATTATAAGCCCACTGATTTTTATTTGGCTGTGACGGAATGTGATTCGACACTTGAGGAAACTGTTTATGAAATTGCTTCAAATACGCAAATTGAAACATGTGAATTCTATAAAATGAATGAGAATAGTATCATTGACTACACAAAGAGATATGACAAGAGTGAAGTCACACTCTACTGTAGAAAATGTGACCCTGACATTGCAGTACATCAGGATCAGTACACTGTGAATTCAGATAATCTACCTGCACTAGTTGTTGTCGACAAATACCTAGTAGTGGATGAAATCTAAAGAGTAGAAAAGTCGTCGTTTTATCATGTATATAAATTTTTTTTTTATTAATAAACAATTTCACATACATCTTTAGAACATTTTATTCTTAGGGCACTAAAATCAATATTAAATACACTTGTAAGTATATTCTCCACTAGAAAGTCGTTCAATCGAGGTAAGTCAACGTAGATATTGAGAAACTGCTTGTAGGTATAGCCACGGCATCTGAACATGAAAAAGAGTAGTGCATGAAAGCCACATGTCTTAGTCGTTAAATCCTGTACTCTTCGTTGATTTTGAATAATGGTTTTCCCACTGCTCTCAATAAAGTTGCTGATGTATGGAGCATAGAATTTATACGATAGGCCAAGAGGATCAAAAAATTCAATATTCTTCGCTGTTTGAAAGATGCATAGCCAATGACCTGTCTTCAAAGTCGATGGACTGCTATTGACAATGATTAGGGTATTGTTAACACTTGGAATTTTTTCAATGAAGTCCGAAGGTATGCAATAGGACTTGTACTGGGACATGTATGGACCATACTAAATGCATTGATTATTTGGTTTGTGTTCATGGTGCAAGGTCTAGTAGAACACTCCCGTCGGGTGTGATTTCCCAATAGGTTTCAAATTGACTCAGTGATATTAGCGTGATACTCTCAGTCAGAGCATTGGCAAATGTACACTCTAAAACGTTCATTCCCTGTTCGTACTATACTCATATCCTGTGTGCCTGACAAGTCCAAAACAATAACCCCATGACTTTTTGAAAACATTGAATCGGTTTATACCA
Organism: Artemia sinica; assembly: GCA_027921565.1. Lineage (NCBI taxonomy): Eukaryota > Metazoa > Arthropoda > Branchiopoda > Anostraca > Artemiidae > Artemia > Artemia sinica. Next base: position 52,373,441 of record CM051267.1, read on the forward strand.
TTTTCAAATAGTTGAGAGTCATGACCTAGGGATTGCATGGTCAACTCGTACAGAGTTCTATAGGATTTTTTGTCAAATGATAGAGTGTACAGTGGAATACCATTCACTTTGCACACAAGGCTAGATAGACCGAAAAAATTAAAATCATGGGGGGATTCAGTCCAGGATCCAACGGCACTGCCACTCTTAACAAAGGCCAAAGCCAATTTTGATGGGATTTCTCCATTGATAAATGATGAATCGCTATAGCTACGAGAACCGGCGGCAATGTGACGTTGATTGGTGATTGTATGGGGGACAAGAAGTTAAATGTTGTTGCCATTGGCTCTTAGCTTTTCCATTGCCAATGCAACAGAGCTCATAACCTGTTGTTTTCAGACATGGAGAATTGCCGATGTGATAATGACATTTGCATCGGGTGCTGCAGGAAGTGTTTTTCTCAAAATGAAATTCGATGGGGCCATCTGTAACTTTATGTCAATCTTGACATTGGGGGGTAGCCATTGGGATATATTGAATATCTCATGATTTAATTTTCCAACTAGATGATACTCCTGGGTCACTGCAGTAGTCAACTCACCATCAGTATCAACACCTGTTCGATATTCATAGCCCAATGATTGTCCTCTCATCTCCTTGTATGCTTTTGGCATCATCATCATAAATTGTATGTAGCTTGCATAGTTTGATAAATTATTGCTAGTGCTCACTAATGTACCATTAATAAATACATAAATTTGTTTAAATAGGTTGTGTAGAATACAGTTTTTCATAGGAGAGACCATCGCCGGCATTTGGGGTTGTATTGTCTGACTTTTTTCTTCACCACAACATTTAAATCAATAAATGTTGACGACAAATCAATGAAATAGTCTTCATTGGAAAATATTTGAAAGTTTATATTCTGCGAGAGGGGTTGTTGGGATGAAATTGTTCTTAGTAGCCATACTTGACACTGACATCAACATTTTCAGCATTGAATAGATTCAATGAGAACTGATTGATGGATATGATTCCTTGTGGGGGAGATATGTCATCTTAAGAGAAGAAATCCTTCTTTGATCTAACAATCTTTTTCTTTTTCTTCTTAGTGGCCTTCGTTGTTTTATTCCTCAAAGTCCCTGTTGATGTCCTTTGCTTCCTGCCTGGGAGGAGACTGATGAGTGAATGACGCGAACGCATCCTTTTCAATCCATCCCCATTTTGTCGAGGTTTTAATTGTTCACCAACGGCTCTTGCTGAAGATCTAATATTTTCCTTAACACTCTCCTTGAAATTCTTGCCCGACCCCCAGTCCTGTAGTGTGGAGGCAGCAAAATTTGATGCAGCAGGTACAAGATATTTTCTGGCAAGGGGTAGTGCTGAACGAAATAGCCTAGCAAACCAGCTACCAAGACCATAGCCAGATATTGTAGTACGACCCTTGTAGTAGTCCAATCCATTGCCTATTTGACTTGGACTCAAAGCACCAAGATAACAATCATATCGGGGCAGACAAATGGAATTCTTCTATTGTTCATTTTAGGTGATTGTGCTGTCGCCGACAATGGGTCGAAAATGACATGTAATCACTGCTAAGCCTTTTGAAATTGCTAGAGAATCACCTAATTCAGTTCTTAGTGTTAACTGACAGAGTTCCAAATAGGAAGTGTTTACGGGAATATACTGAAGATGGTTTATATTGTAGTGATGAATATGTTCTTGATTGGTTTTTCGTTCAAGAACTCGTAGGAGGGGAACATTTCAATTACCAACCCGAGATGTTTCCACAAATGAAGCGTAGAGAAATATACAAGTGTCCGTGGAGAAGGCAGGTGGGTAGTCAGCAAAAATGAAATTAGTGTTTCCAGCACTTCTACCATTGATTATATTGAGCTTAAAGCCAAGAACATCCTTTAGGTTATCATTGAGAATAACCTTTTCATTGGCAATAGGTGAACTATTGTAGATCTTGCCCTCCTCCTTTGTATAGTTGAAATGAAAAGCTCTTTTTTTACGAGCGGAAATTCTTTTATTGATAGTACGACATAAATCATTCATGCAGGTGAGCTCCTCGTAGGGTAATGCAACATATGGATATTCAAATGAATTGATCTTTTCAATTTTTTCTCGATCGTTAACGAGTAGCCAATCATCATGTTGATTGCTAATGAGTGGCCAATCATGGGGTCTAATTTTTATTTCATATTTATAATTTTATTTCAGTATCACCAACATTGAATTTATTTTTCTTCTTGACAATCGTTTCATTGGAATACTGTGTAAGAAAGGTGTCAATTGTAGTATTCGAGAATACTTTCAATGGCCTGAGCAACTTCAACACCTCTCTTTGATCGCAATGGAATTGCATATGCATTGAGACTAAAACACTGATTGCAAGTAGAATGTACTTGTACGGTGTATTGTGACGTCTTTGAAGCTCATCTAGAGTCAGGAGATCTGCTTGCATTATATGCAATGGGTAAAAGGCTTTAGTTTTTTCGATATTGATTGGCACGAAGTCTATGATTTCTATGTAGAGTGTAACTTGATTCATTTTGTAGATAGTCTTGTACACTTTTAGTGTGAACACCCGTGACTTTGGAAAGAGTGGTAGGGAACTTAAACTCCCCGCCTCACCAATATTTTCATAAACACCTTTCAGAACTTCAAAAACCATTTTGAACATAAACACGTTGTGTAATGTCCGTTACCCTTTTGTATACTGGCTGCTGGTGACGTTGACTTGATACGTCTTCGCTTTTGTCTAGCTACCAGTGGTGTGCTAGTATTTTCCAAAATTGATTTAAAATCTTCTTCTTCTTCATTTTTTAATGATGTCAATGTTGTTGATGATGATGCATGTTCATTTAATTTTTTTAGAATTTGTCTATTGCCAATAAGACTTTTGGGGAAGTTTAATGTATTTAGAAAGTTGTATAGATGAGTGTCAAATGATAATAGTCCTTTACGATTTGTAACCATGTCATACATTAAATCAAGTAGATTATAGCTCTTGCCCTGAATTATAATCCTTTCCCCATTGCTCTCAACTTGAATTTGACCACTTTCCAAGAGATAGGTTAGGAGTCGTTTACTTTGTTCACGATATGAGAGGGGCATTAGATTTCCAATTTTCAATACAATCGAATCCAATTCCTCCTTCTTTAATTGGGTTCCAGCAGCAGCAGACTCTTGAGGAGATGATTCTTTTTTGGGATCAGCAGCAGTGGGTTTCGATCGATAGGACTTGTGTTTGTCCACTCGGTGAAGTGCATCTTGAAGTAAAATCAGTTTTTTATCATCCTCAATAGTTTCATTGTCAAGGAATTTACTCAGATTGTCCTCAAAGTGTTCCACGGGTGAGAGAGCGAGTTCTATTGGAGTCAATTTATAGGGTTTTGCCATTCTCACTAGAGAAAACTGTTTACAAGTCCTGCAATTATTGGCAGTAAAAGTGTGAAAAAGCTACCGCCTGCCTGAAGAAGTCGTTCCTTTTAAAATTCTTTCCTTTCTTTTTTTAGAGGCCAATGTACGTACAATAGAACGATGTTGCTTTGCCTCGTGCTTAACTACTTCTGGCAATTGAACATTACCCTCGGTCAAATTTAAACAAAGTTCAGATATTAGATTAATGAAATCATTGTCAATACCATATTTGAGTATTGCTTTTCTAAGCTGAGGTTTTGAAGTGCTTAGAACTGAAAACAAGTGCCTATTTTCATGTATTTTCATCAGTGTCATGATAGCGACTAATAGGTTTTTTTAGCGTTCACGGGGAGATATACTGTAATTTCATTGTCGAAAATATCTGTGACTACATGCAGATCCTCGGGTGTATTTTGATTAAGATCCAATAAGATATAACCGTGGGGTTTATTAGTTGCCTGATTGTATGCTGAGAGCAGAAATTTAGGAGCACCTGGATAGATTTGTGTATTGAGGGTTATTAGCGAGCTAGAATCACGAACAACTCTGTAGATGATATAGTAGGTGCAGTTAAAAGCAAGTGTTCGCATACATTTGCTCTGATGAAAGAGATTGTGTAGAACCAGAGTAACGGAAATCTGTTCATGATGAGAGCGAACAGTGAACAATTGCAGCATTTGCTGGACCATTGTTCAATAGATTCAGCCAGATCGTCAATGATCAGCCAAGAGTTTGGTTCAATAATGTTGAAAACATCAAGTCCCTGTATGAACTGTATCTGCACCGATCCCATGGTGGCAGCAATTGCTTTTATTTTATCGTATGACTCCACCAAATACTATAGCAAAAGTATATTTTTTTCGGCTTTTCCGCAAACATTTTATCGCAATTTTAATTATTTTAGTTAAGATTGTTGTTTTGCCCGACATTGAGGGCCCACACAGAAACGATCTGAATGGTGTTTTAAATTGATACATGTTCCCTTCAACAGTTCACCTGGACAACTAACTGTAGACCCTAATTGTCTAATGACTAAATAATTTCCCTACTACTCTGTTCTTCAAGAATAATAAGACGAATAAAGAATCATATTTTCTTTTATTATATGCACATAAAAAAGTAACAATACTTAAAAAAGAGCACATTAAACATGAAAAAATACACTTTTTTTAAAAATTTATTTATAATAAAAAATGCAGCATTTACATGGGCACACAGAGAGAAAAAACACTTGAATACTTTTTTTGTTTATTTATTATAGAGACAAAAATACAACATTAAATTAGAGAGCACTTGAAAAAAAATATCACTTTTTTTGAATGAAACATTTACAAAAAAAAATCTGCTCTAAGTCGAAAAAGATAACTTTGGTATTGTGGCGGTGCGCCCCCCCGCTGGCGGCTCCCCGCCCCCCCGCCGCCCCCCCCCCCCCCCCCGCCCCCCACCCCGCTCATCACCTCCTCCCCCGCTGCTCCCCTACCCCGGGCCGCGAGCCCCCCCCCCCCCCCCCGGGCCGCGAGTCCCCTCCCCCCCCCCCCCCCCCCCCCGGCCGAGAGCCCCCCCCCACCAAAGGTTTTAGGAAATAATTTACAGGACTTAATTTAAACCGAGACATTCCCTATGGATAACACATTCGGCCCGGTCTGAAGTTAAATAGTGTCCAAGGGGGAGGGTAGTCACAAAATCTTGACAAACATAGACCTTGTCGGAAATGGTACTCATGGCAATTTTTTCTACATTTACAGTAAAGTTCTTGTATTTGAGAGAACGAATTGCCAGCAATTTGGCTCGTGGAATTGTATTTTCAGTAATACAATTCCTATAAATGTCCATGTCGAGATTCTTATCCACATAGCGCGTGGGCACTCCTTTGCAACGTTTCTTGATTTCCTCGTCGTGTGTCTGTATAAAGTACACCTTCGGACCTACAAACATACCACGGGGAAATCAAGTCGCTTCCCGTTTCAGATTTAAAAAATAAAAGCTGATTGGGGTGCCCGACGTTTTACTAGCTCAGGGTAAAGACCACTCCAATAGTGTAGTCCATTCGTGAGCTGATAATTTCACCGTGCGCCAAATCATCAATTAGATTTGGGGTTTTTACTTTTAACAGTAGAGAATCCGTGTCACCGTAGCAGACCTCTACTTGCCCCTTTTTCCGGCCACTGTACCCTAGCCACATTGTAGTAGAATTCCAACATGAGCTTTTTTGAGATCTCCAAGATCGTACTGCCTGCAGCAATATTTTTATTCAAAACAATGCGTCTTTTTTCCTATTCAAAAGTACCATGTCCGGGCCAATGATTGTAAAGGAAGTGTAATTTGAATCGGCAATTGTTCAGGATCGGTCACGACGTCACAACGATTCCTATTACGAACACTCTCACACATTTTGCCGAAAGCTGAATTCAAAATGAGCTTTTTATAAATTTCTTTTTCAGCCTTCGTCTGTGCTTCAGAACGTTTGTTGACAAAAGTGTCAACAAACGTTTTCAAATAGGGCTTTTGACTAAACTGGAGTGCTCGGTGAACCTTTGTGACGTTGAAACCGTTGTTGCACATCCATTTTAAAGCTACATGATGTACAACTATGTTTTTTTTTCGGCAGAAGGTCAGCAATAAGTTTTTGATTTGATGGTGTCCAATGCAATCCGTCCACCTCGACTAAACGCCTATTGCGAGGGCTCAAAGAGTCCTTAGTCACAGGTCTATTGATGCATGGGAAAACAAAATCCTTTACTGAATCGTGAAGCTCGACTGGTATCTCTCCATCAATTTCAAAAAACCATCCAACCGGGCCATTCTCCTCAACACTGTCAATGTCGGGGAAATAGGGAGCTTGAGGGTCATTGAGCCATTTATAGTCGCCGCAAGGTAGTACATAATGGGACATGGCCGAGGGGTAGATAGAATTCATATCGAGGAAAACTGCATCCGATTTTGTCCCCGTCTTCTCTCCTGTTGGATCAGTTTCCAAGATACGATCCCCGTGAAAAACAAAACCCCCCCTCATTGATCATTCTATGAACAAATGCTGATCAATATCCGTGATTAGCCCAATTTTTTCCCCACTAACTTTTAGGATGAGGTCCATCACTAGATGAGGAGATGAAAAATAATAACCCAAATCAAGATTAAACTCCTCATAGATTTTGTCCGTATTTTTACACATAATGTCTAACAGAGTTAACACGTCACTCGACAAATACAGCTTGCAGTACTCAAACCAATTTTTACACCCTCCCTCTGCCCAAACTTTTTTAACAAAACTGTATTCCTCGGGGGTGCAACTTCGATCGTGAAGACTGTCGTAAAACGATTCAATTGGAGGAATAGTTTCCTCGGCGAATCTCGACATGGAACAATAAGAGTCATAAGGATATATGCCCTTGACCGTTAACAAATCATATAAATCATTTGGAAATTGTTGCTTGAGAAGGGGGAAAGCATTGCAACCGTCATCGTTTTTCTGCACTTGATTTAATTCGCTCAATGATTTGGGGAAAAAAACTGTATGAATCTAAAAAGCGAATTTTATTCGTGTACTCATTGTCGGCTTCAACAAATTTCCACATAAATTCCAAAACAAGCAACTTTTCCGCTGATTTAGGTATGATTTTGTAGGTAAAGCTGTCTATCACCCATGCATCATCTATTGTTCCATTTCTTTGAAGATGCGCCAATGCTGGTAGCACATACTTTTAGATCGTAGTTAGCATTATGTATAAAAACAGGAAGAAAAAGTTGCTGTTTAATTTTTAAATTACATGAATTGTGAACCCACCCACGAAAGTTAGTTTTTCCCGTTGAATTGGGGTCAATAAGGTGATTTTGGTCCTAGACCGCGTCTTTTGGGCAAGGGCACCCCTACATATCCAGCAAATTGTCCCCTTTTCCAGCACCAGTTGCTCTTTATCTGACAATGTCATTGGATAGTTGTATGACGTAATCGTGAAATTGCCCCGTTTGCTGTTTTTATTAAAGAAACCAATAGCTTTTCCATGCTGCCCTCCTCATCCATAGTCAAGAAAAAAAACTCTTCCAATTGCATTTTATTGTTGGAATCGCGGAGAGCATGCGCATAGGAACACGCAACTAGTTTGTGTTCCTTGACTATATTTGGCCTTGATGGGTCCGATACCTCAACCAGTCTTGTTTCACAATCCAAAGACACTTTATCAACTTGTAGCAGAGAATTTTGGAAATTTTTAAATTGTAAAGTGTCTTTGCCTT